>JASDQU010241889.1:32207-55099 GCA_032191745.1 Picea mariana | reverse complement strand
CTCTCTCTCTCTCTCTCTCTCTCTCTCTCTCTCTCTCTCTCTCTCTCTGTTGGAACCCAAAGTTTTGGGTTCATTTCGCTCGTGCGCACAAACGAAATTGTGTGTTCTCATTCCAAGTTTTGCACACATCTAAAATAATGCATGAAGAATGACAAGAAGTGTGTGCTAGAACTAGTTTTGATACTACACGCCAAGATCAAAGTCTACTAAGCACATGCTGGTCTAGGTTTTTGACAGTTGCACTGGAAATCAAGAAGATGCACACCATAATCAAAAAAGGATTCATCATAAATATTCTCCAATGATCAATGCTATTAGCACATGGGAACGTGGAGCTGACAAAAGGTAAGTTGGTGAGGCAGTTAATATTTCCTTGATTCCAAAATGCTATGTGGATTGTAGGCAAGTTCCAGAAGCATGTGAGACAATTTTTCAATTGAGCGAGTGGAGTTGTTACACATCAAAATTACTCATTACAATGATGGCCTAGTGTCATCATTACCAATGTCGCAAGTGTTGCATTTTGGCCACAAGTGTTGAAAAAATCATACTGTCATCTTGCCTATGTCGTGTCTCGGAAAACATTATCAATAACACTTAAAAGACACCTCAAAAGACTGGTTTTTAAGAGGAGAAATCATTTGACAAAGAGTACAAGTCTTTTGCCATGGAAAAAACCATTCAAAAATCATTTTTGGAAGGCAGTGCTCCCCTATACACTGTCACGGAGTGCCAACTCTCTATACCCTCTTTTAGGGGAGCATTGCAATGCTCTGTGCCCCATTTTGAGGGAACACTGGCCTTTTTGAGAGAATTTTGGACTGTTGAGGATAATCAGGGAAGAATCCCCTCATCTCTGGAGTTGGTTGGATTAGGATCTGAGATGAAGGCTCGATCTTAGGGAAGATTCACAACTGAAGGAGAAGAATCCTCAACTTATCCCAAGAATCTCTTAAGTGGTTAGGCCTCTCCAAGCCTATATAAGGAGGCCTCTTCATGGTGAAAGGGAGAGACATTGAAGGCATTAATGTTATGATCTCATAAGGGAGATATCATTGAAGCATCATCATTTTGTGTGGATTATTTGAGCAAAGGGTTGGACAAGGAGAGTTGGGAGAGGCTGCTACACCTTCATCAAAGGTATGTAAGTATTCTCTGTTGTTCTCATTAATATACATATGTGCTTGGCCTATTTCTTTCAAGATTGTGTTTGTTCTACATGAACTTGTCTCTATTAGATATATCTAGTTTCAAGCTAATTTTAGTAGAATAGGAATTTTGTTTTGTCTTTGTTTATTTTGCATGACTTATCAAGGAGCTTGGGGATCAAAGTTCAACTCGGACTATGCGAGGACAAACATCATTTAAAAGGTACACCTTTCTTCCTCTTCTCTATATATTAGTTTAGCTAGGTTTAAAAGGATGTCAGTGACCAACGTTAACACCCTTTCTGTGTTGGTATTAGGAGTCTAGAGCCCAAGAGGGAATCCACTTGTCCATAGGGGGATTCTCCTGCAACAAAAATTGGGGACTCCACTGGGGACCAAAGATTTCAGTTTTGGCTTCCTTCCTAGATCTAGTTTTAGCCTTTGCTCATTTTTTGACCTTATTCATACTATGTCTCTGATTCTTGGATGTGTTGATTGGATCTTTACTTCATCCTATACACTTTGAATTTCTGATTTTGCTTGAGTTTTTCGATTTCTGGGCATTTTTCTGAAATTTGAGAGGCTAGCGCTCCCCTGCCTCTGCTACGAGAGTGTTGGTGCACCCTGTCAGGCTTCCACAGAGTGTTGCAACACTCTAGTTCCCTTGACACCAAAGCGTTGCTCTTTTTCTGTAAAAAATCTTGTAGGGATTTAGACCCTGAGTCCATTTCTTGATGTTTTCATCTACTCAGAGTTTTTATCACCTCAGTGTATCCCTGTTTGGGTCTCCAACACCTTGACTCCTGAGAATTGATTACCTTTTGTTTGGATTTTTTGACATTTTTTCCTTACTTTGAGTCACTCTTCTCCTTTGAAGACTTGGAATCAAATTACTATTTTCTTCTCATTTATCTGACTGAATGAAAGCTATGGTAAGGAAAATCAGAGATCTATGAACCATTCTATTTGATCTTTGAGGTCTTTTTTCCATCATTTCTCTTTTGTTTGAGATTTTTGGTTCTCTTTTTGAATTTGGTTTTCTTTGTGTTTCTTGTTTGATCACAATGAGAGTGTGTCTCTGTTTGTGTGATGTTCACTACTTATTGTCTAAATCTCATTTATATTAAAGACTGATTGACATAGGAAGCTTCACATCAGATTGATTATTATTCACACATAAACAAAAGGATATATTTTTTCTGATTGGATTTTGGATCTTAGAACAATTCTATGAAAATTTTAGCATTAAATTGGATTTGATTGAGAAACAATTGCATGAGGATACTGCATCTTAGTGTTTGACAGTGAAAAGAACATTTTTCTCCTTCCCTTAAATAGAAATTCATTGAAAGAAAAGACTGTTTTTCATCTCTTATGCATTTTTTGGGAATTGAGTCATTATACCATCAAGTTTCACTTTCATACAACCCTGAGTAAAGAACAGATGCAAAATTAATGCTAATTGAAATTAAACTAGAAAATTTTCTTTTTAGAATCTTCCACCAACATTAGACTAGGATTATCACTTTGGATTAGGCTATGAGTACAACTCTCTAAATTATTCAAAACAAACACTAACATCTTGCGATAGGGAGAGAAAATCCAATTGTCGTATAAGCTTTCTGGGATCCCCCTCTCACATAGGGGTTACGCACGAGGTCATTTTAGACAGAGTTACAAAGATTATCCCTCCATGGTTCAACCATTCATAGTAGTCAGATCATATATTGGGGGTTCTTCTTGAGGCTCAACTGTTTTCATTTGGTCTCGGTGCTTTGTGAATTTTGAATCCGTTCGAGGTCCTCTGGAGTTCTACTGATCCACTTATCCTCAGTTCTCTTGAAGGATTTCAGACTTGTTATCCTGCCCATACGTTCGGACTAGACTGTCGACTGTACCTACCCAAGGGATGAATGCGAGTTGGTGTCCTTTGTAGCCATAATATTTAGGTTCTTACACAAGGTGAAAGTGAAGGGAAGTCTCACTGTACCTAGAACAAATGTTGGTCAAACTCACTCAGGCTCCTTGGAAGGTAAATCCACAATTACTGTGTGGAAGCTTGCACCAAGGCGTAAGTCCATTAAGAAGGTCACCATCATAACTATTCCACCCGCTCATATCCTATCCCTTTCTTGACTTGATCATGCGACGTTGGATTTCATCACCAACTAGTACGTTCATCGCGAGAAGGTTTTGTTTTCTTTGTTTTTGATTCCTAGATTTGATTAGTGTATGTTGTTTCTTTTCGTTAGTTGGACATAGATTTCTTTTTTCGTTCATTACTTATCTCAAGCAACATCAACCTTCGTTGTTCACATAGGATGCACGTGTTACCCCCAGAAGATCCCGAGGGTTATCTACCTTTGCTTCCCAACTCTTCAGAAGGCCCTCCTAAGGCTCATAACGAACTAGGCTATGAAGTTGGAAGCACACACTCTTTGGAATAGTTCTAAATTGTTTCTAATTCTTTGGAATATTTTAAAATCAACCCAACTTTGAGTAGTAGGTGAGAACCGCATCTGTAGCCAGTGAACTCGTCTGGAGAGGTTGTTTTTATTGAGGATACTGAGGCACCCACTAGACCTAATGCAATATCTAGAGTAGAGGATCCTTTTTTCCAAAGTGAATCATTTAGGACCCCGACTCATAATGTTGGAACCTCTAGTTTTGGTTCTGTCCCTTTGACAGTCCTTGATCTATACGGTAACCTAGGAGTGAGTCCCGATCGACCTATGGCATCACAAGTGCCCGAGACATTTGTTAGTTACACGATACGTTTAAATCACTTTACTGGTATGACCAGTAATATCATCATCTTGCAGACCAATTGATGATTGGTTCTCACTCAGAACCTAGTATCCATATAACCCATTCCACTATGGTCCAGCATGTTTCTACAATCCCCACCGAAAATGTGACACCATCCCAGGCTTCGACTGGAACACCATTTAGACCAAATCCATCAGTTCCACTAGGGTACAAAGATTTGAATCCTTCCATTACCAACACTACCTAGGTTACACCTGGAGGTTCTATCCCTACACCTTTGTTTGGAGGAACTGGTCTTGGTGGCTCTAATCCGGTTGGATTCTCCGATCATTCATTCACTTCTGGTTTCCAGATCCCTCTGGGCACTCAACCTCATGCTGGGGGAAACCCCCATTTGGGAGTCAAACTCAAATGGGGACATAATCTCAGCTTGGGGGGCCATCTCATACTGGAGTCCCTAACCCGTTGTATGGACAGAATGTGACACCAAATCCTTGGCACATTCCTTTTTCAGGAAATCCTCTATTCCCTGGGGGGAAACATCCTCAAGGACAACAACAACCTTATCCTCCTTATGGAAAAAATGTCTATCCCCGTTATGGGAAAAACCAACAATCGACTTAAAACCCTTAGAACCCATCAAATTATCCTCCATATGCACATGTTTCTCAACCATCATCGAATTCTGTTTATTCTGGTCAGCAACAACCGCATGTAGAAGGACCTACTAGATACAATTACCCACCTAACCTAGTTTACGGTCCTAATGGTGTCACTATGCCACACCAATATCATCCTCATGTTAACTGATAACTACCATTTCTCACGACTTTGGATCTCCCAGACTTGTCTTTGTTAACCAATGATCCCATATTGCATTATCCTTTTTGGCCAGTCATCCTTGCTAAATTACCTTCCAATATTCCAAAATTCGACGATAAATCTGGAGAATACCCGAACAATCATGTTATGAATTTCCATTTATGGTGTTCATCGAACTCTTTAATGGATGATTCTATGTGTTTACGTCTTTTTCAGCAAACACTTACGGCCTCAGTAGCCAAGTGGTATATCAAACTTCCATGTGGTTCTTTCCAAGATTTCAACTCCCTTTCCATGTCCTTTGTCACAAACTTTCAACTACCCATTCGATATGAGATGGGTACCAAAATATTGACCTCCCTTCATCAGACTAACTCTGTGCATATCTCCGACCATATTCATGAGTGGAGGCGATGATGAAGGTTGATCAAAGCAATCATTCATGACCAGTTATTGGCAGAATGGTTTACTAAATCACTGTTACCCCCGATTGCTCATGATGTTTCCATGGGTGGTGTAGCCATCGAGGAAGAGGCCATTGCTCGGGCTCAGTACTTAGATTTGGTTTATTCTCAATCTAGTACTTTGTATGAGTTGATCCCAAATGCTACCCGTTCAAACATCGATCCATCTAAACCATCATCCATGTCACATGTGGATGGAGTTATTGGCTCCGTCAAAACCCAATCTGCTTCCCAATCGACTGGAACAACAAAACGATCTGCTCCGAAATCCACTCCCAGTTTGACCGCACCCTCCTCTACGTCCCTCCAAACGTAAATCTCCTAGGTGAGCGTAGTTCAATCTGCCCCTTCACAACAATCCAGAGGTAAGAAGAATACAAAGAAAAAACCCAAGAAGAATAACAACAACGAACAACCGAAAGATCAAAACCCACCACCTGCTACTGAAAAGAAACCACAGCGGAAGCCGAAATTCCCATGTCTTTTTCTGGTGACGATCACTACACTCGATACTGTCCACATCATGATGAAGTGGCCAAAATTTTCAAGGGGAATTCCCAACTCACCGTGCTTACTCAGCCTTTTCCTCAGCAACAATCTATGGTTGCTCAAACCCCCTCTCCAGGGGGTAGTTCCAACCACCCTTCTCATGATGAAGCCTCGACAAGTGCCCATATTTATCTGTTTAATGGGATTAATTTAACCATCCTCTCTATGACCTATGACACACCAGTTAAACCTGGCAAAGGAAAGGCCACTAACGACACTTTATCAGATCCATCACCATCCTCCATTAGTCCTCCATCTGTTAGTCCTCCATATGGATCACTTCAAATTGAGAAACCTGTGTTCGACTCTATATTACTCCCTCCTAAGAGAACTATGTGTAAATCTACCTTTAATCCTAGTTCACGTGTCACCCAGAACTACAACATTGTTGAAGATTTGGCTCAAGCACAGTGTGTTATGTCTGCGTTAGAAGTTCTACAATAGTGCCCCAATCAATGTAGAACTCTCTTGGTTGCTATTGGCGCTTTTGATCCTGATTCATCCAACAATATCATGTTTAACCTGGACAATTTTACGTCTCGACTCTCCCACTAACTTGCTTTCCAAATTGATGTTGTTGTTCACAATCAACAAATTCACCGTACTATCTTAGATGAGGGAGATTCTACTTGTGTCATGTCTTTAGCATGTTGGAAAGGTTTAAAATCACCCGCACTTAACAAATACCCAACGATGTTGCACGCATTCGATGAGCGAGGTTTTCATCCCCATAGACTTTTGCAGTCCCTTTTCGTCCAGTTGGGTAGAAAAACCGTCTCTGTTGACGTCGAGGTGGTCGATGCTTCCCTTGATTACAAATTGTTACTTAGAAGAAGTTGGTTTTATGCTATGACTGTCATTGCTTCGTCGATGTTTCAATGTGTACAATTTCCTCATCAGGGAAAAATTGTCATTTTCGATTAGTTAGCTTTCTGTACACCTAAATTTCCCGCTCTCTCTACCAACAATATTCCATTCTTGGGAGATCACAATATCACGTATAAAAGTGTTGGTGTAGGATTGTTAAGAGATTTCACCCTTATGGGTACATTCCCTGCACCACTTCCTCCTACCATGCATCATATTGCCATAGTCAATATGATTTCGACTACGACTTATCAGTATTTGGAATAATATGATCCCTGGATTGTACCTAATCCTCTAGAGTTCGATGTGCTAGGTGACACCATGCCACTTAGTCCAGCTGAGGCTTCATACATTTCTATTCAATCAGCCTCTCCCTCTTCGGATGACCAACATCTCTTGGCACCCGACACCTACTCGATGCCATCTTGGTTAAATTCCTTGACGTCTAGTTTTGAAAACATTTCTCAAATATTTCCATCCAACGAATCTATCATGGAAATGCTTAGCATTGACGATGTACCTTAGGATGATAACCATCATCGATCCTCTTTTCTTCCACCACTTGAATAAATACAGGAAAATATACACTCTATCTTCCCCCCCGATGTTGTCAACTTTCCACAATCACCCATACTTACACAAGATACTCTTTCTAAGGGGAATTTAGGCAACATTACCTCTACGGTTGTTATTGACATTTCGATCAAGGAAGTTGTCGTGGAAAATATTAATATCGGTGGTAATTGTTCACCCGAGGAAGTGGTTTCTTATACCACTTTATTTAAAGAATTATGTGATGTCTTCACTTGGAGCTATGAAGAAATGCTAGGGATCGATCCTTTGATCATTGTGCATGATATCAAAACTTACCCTGTGTAAAACCTGTTCGACAGAAACTTCGCCTGGTCCATCTTAAGAAGACTGCGGCTATTAAGGCAGAAGTTGAGAAATTATTGAAATCTGGTTTCATCTATCATGTCCCTTTGACAGAATGGGTTTCAAATATTGTTCTGGTCACTAAGAAGAAAGGGACCATTTGTGTCTGCATTGATTATAGGGACCTCAATAAGGCTTGTCTGAAAGACAACTACCCTACGCCCTTCATCGACCAGATCGTTGATAATTGCGCAGGTAGTATGAGTTTTTCTTTCATGGATGGTTTCTCAGGATACAACTAGATTGACATTTTACCTGCTGATCAGCATAAGACAACCTTCATCTGATTGTGAGGAACTTTCTCCTATTGGAAACTACCATTTGGCCTAAAAAATGCTCGTGCTACATTCCAGCGGGCCATTTCATATTCTTTCCATGATATCAAACATATTGCATAACCTTACCTCGATGATTTACTTGCCCATTCTCGATCAGACCATTTTTGTCATCTATGAGCTATTTGTCTTCGATGCCAGTTCTGTTGCATTCATTTGAACCCTCATAAGATATATTTGTTGTTGAATCTGGTCGAATTCTCAGCTTCATTGTTTCCAAGGACGGGATTCAGGTGGATCCCTTAAAAATTAAGGCTATCCTTGCTTTAACTCCACCCAATAATTTGACACAACTCCAAAGTTTGCAGGGAAAAGAAAACTTTCTTTTTCATTTCATTTGTAACTACGCTGAGATTACCAAAGGATTTATATGATTTTTGCGGAAAGACACCCCTTTCATCTGGGATGACACTGCTCAATGATATTTTACTTCTCTTAAGCATGCATTGACCAATGCACCTCTGTTGCATCCTCTAAATTACACGAAGGACTATATCCTTTACTTAGCAGCCTCTACTTCCACTATTACCATGGTGTTTGTTCAAGAGGACCCTAACGGTGAGGAACACATGATATATGATTTGAGAAAAAGTCTATCTGGTCCTGAGCTCTGATATTCACATGTTGAAAAGTTGGCTCTGGATGTCGTCATCACTATCTAGAGATTTTATCATTACATTTTTCCATGCACTACCACAGTTATCATGAACTCTAACCCCATGTATCACATTCTAACATGTCAAGTTCTTGGGGGAAAATATTCCAAATGTATCGTCATCCTTCAGGAATTTGTTCTTGAATTTGCTAAGTAATATAAAAAATCCTTGGTGTTTGCGAAGCTTATCTACGACCTTCCCCATGCCGATGAAGATACTTAGCCCAAAGATTCTCTCCCTGATGAAACTCTATTCCTCATTAGCACGTCCAATCCTTGGTATGGAGATATCCTTCTTTATCTCCATACCCAACATTTTCAATCTGATATCTCTCATGAAGAGCACTGTCGTATTCGCCATCATTCTCGTCACTACCTTATCGTCGGTGAAACTTTGTATCATCATGGTATTAAAATTTAATACTATCCTACGACGATGTTTGAATCATGAAGAGGCTGAACACTTTCTTAATGACTGTCACCTTGGAGCTTGTGGCAGTCATCTTTCTGGGATGACTACAACTCAGAAAATCTTACGTGCCAGCTACTTTTGGCCCTGTATTTTCAAAGATTGTATTAAGGCAGTCAAAAAATGCCCACCCTGCCAAGTTTTTCATAAAAAGGAACACACCCACCCCACTCCGCTGCATCCCATTATTTCCATTCACCCCTTTTCCAAATGGGGCATTGATTTCATGTAGTGTAAGCCTACCTCAGCTGGGGGCATGGTTACATCATCGTCGTCGTCGATTACTTCACAAAATGGGCCGAGGCTATGCCTACCTTTCTGAATGATGGCCATACTGCAACTCTTTTCTTCTTCAACCACATCATCACTTGCTTTGGTATTCCACAAGCCATTGTCATTGCTCATGGTTCACACTTTCAAAACCATATGATGAGTTATTTGCATGTCAAGTTGGGTTTTCACCATGAGAACTCATCCCTATACTATCCTCAAGCAAATGGACAAGTTGAAGCCATCAACAAGGTCCTTAAAAACATGATTCAACGTATGGTAGGGGAAAATAAGACATATTGGCATCTACAAATTTTCTCTGCTCTCTGGGCTTATCATACCATAGTGAAAACTGCTAGTGGATTCACTCATTTCCAGTTAGTATACAACATAGAAGCTGTTTTACCAATTGAGTGCGAAATTCCCTCATTGAAACTAAAATTAGAACTCTTGCCTCATACTTTTTCCAAAGAATAATGCTTCTTACACCTGACCAGGTTGGATGAAACATGTCGTGATGCCTCTCTCATTAATGAGACATATCAAAAGCGAATCAAGAATCAATACGACAAATCCATCCACCCTCGTACTTTTGCAGAAGGAGACCTAGTCCTCGTTTATGACCAGGCTCATGATAAGTTAGGGACAGGTAAATCAGAACCTCTATGGCATGGTCCTTACATCGTTAAACATGTTTTACATACAGGCACCTACGATCTAGTTGACTACAATGGAATCTCCCTGGGTGAGCCTCGAAACTGGCTTTATCTTAAGACGTACTATGCATAGAACATATAACATGTGTGCTTTGTACACTATTGTATTTTAGTTTGGTGTGTCGTTTTATTTTGCGTGCTCAAATGTTTGCCTTAGCTTCTTATACCGTTTCTTTTGTTTTCATGCGCAGATGACATCTTCCTTTCCTATCTTTGTCGGGTTTGTGGATGGCACTAGTCAACACACCTAGAACGTTGCTTCTGTAGCTTGAGTTGTTTACCACTTTTATGAGTTGGTGAGTTCAAGAGGTATTTGCTTATGATCGACAACTAACAAAATGGTAGAATATCATGTTGTCATCGAACTTTTAACCGAAGCTTCCTCCCTAAGTTTTTCTCGTATGATCATTTTAACCTAGACTCTCAACTCGTGGTCTGTCAACTTAATCAAATCTACGCTATTCAAAACCCTATCTTACTATGTCTCCACTTACAAATTCGTCATCTTGAATGAATGTTTGATTTTATCAAATACAGACACATACCAAGAGAACTCAATACCATTTCAGATTCATTATCCAATTACATCATGGATCGGTATCTCGCACATTGATTAGGTTTCATAAAGGAAGTAAATCATAAATCACATGTCAATTAAAACAAATCACATTGAAAACATCATTTGGCACTGTAAAAACTCAGATATATATATATATATATATATATTGCATGATGAAAAAGTTTGGTTACATCAAAAAGTACATAGAAGGGAAAAATATTGGGTCCTCACAACCATAAAATTCGTCATACAGACTATACAATCATCAGAAAAACCCTAATCTTCCTGCATCACATTGTGCTCCAAGTAGCATATCACTGCATGGGCTACTCACCTCAGTACAGAGTTAAGACTCTCAGACACTCCCACAGTGTGTCTCTATAGATGTAGTGGCACTTCCCACCTCCTAGGAGAAGGGATACCCATCGTGAGGCCTTGAAGGTTTATTTCAACCTCCTGGAGACCTCCTGCTGCTACCCCTTGATCTACCACTATCTGAGAATCCCCGTGATGCCCCAGTGATGGTATCTCTATCAGACATGTTTCTCCCTTGTCTGCATGATGAAACGATACATATGTTAGAAACTCTTCTATGTACCCAAAAAAATAATATAAGTTTTAAAATCAAAAAACGCTTGACCAGATAATTTTGGTTTCTCACCTGATGCATCCCAGTCCTCCCCTTCTGGAAGAACCTAGTCCATCCTTCCCCAGAAATCCACTCCAGTGTATGGGACGTCTTCTATCATGATCAATTGGCATCTCAGCCAAGCGAAGAAATCACTGGTGAACTTGAACTCTGATTCTGAGCCTAGTCTCAAAGACAGGCTAGTCCATCACTCCATACGTGGTTCTCCCACTGGCCATACTGCTAATGCAATCTAAGGTTGCATCCAAGGAACGAGTTCTAAGAATAATGAAACTAAGAATGAACCGTATTCGAACTGCTTCTGCTTCCCTACTTTGCATCTCATAATCTGAAGGAACCCTGCACTCCAGTTAAACAGTGTTGACTCTAGACACTATAAACCATAGGCCACCTGTGATATTGAAACTAAGTGGGAAATGGTACTTCCCACTATACTTGTAATGGAAAATAGAATGGACCGAAGAGGTAGATCCCTAATGTCTTTGATTGTGATTCTACCTCCCACTAATCTCGATCCTGGGACACAATGGTTTGCCAAGTACTCATCCTTAGGCACGAGAAGTGCCCTCTGTATGAATAAAACAATGGGAGCCCCTCTCTTTGAGAGGCCAGTCAGGAAGTACACATCTTCCAATCAATGGTAAGAATCTACGTTCCAATTTGGAACCCCTGTTCCTCCATGTTCCACAGCTCGATCATATACTCGAGAAGAAGAATCTTTTTCTTCATCTTTTGCATCTTGAAAAACTTTAGGAGACTACAATTCCTCAATGCGGCCCTTGATCGAGGACTTTGCAAGGTGGCCAAGACATTAAGATCATGCTCTCTTTCTTTCCACTAGATCATGACTTTTGCCGAGTTTAGCTACAATCATCAACAACCAAAAAGTCATTAGTCACGCTTTTTTGGAAATTATTGGGCAATAAAAAAATATTTAAAAAAATTTGTTCTCTTTTTGTGAGGCCAATGCCTCCTTTACATGCAGACCAGGTTGCTAACACTCCCTTAAAATGGCCACCAGGGCGTTGTGGAAAAAGACAATGCTCCCCTTTACATATTGAAGGGGTGCTGGCAGTTTTTGGGCATTTTTCTTGTGTGTTTTGGGTAGTGCCCCTTTCAGTCTTACATCAAAGCGCTAGTGCCCTTCCTTTGACCTTGGAGGGGCACTGGAAAAATCAGGCAACACTCCCCCTAACAATCTAGAGGAGCGTTGAGCCCTTTTGAGCGTTTGTGTCATCCCAGGGCATCATTTTTTTAACCCAATTATTGCCTAAAAACGAAATGTAAACCATGTAAATTAAAGAGAGGAAGAAGAGCACCAACCTGGTCCAGATGGCGACAAAAATAGTTGACCGTATCTCTGGCACCAATCAATGCAAGAATCACCCTTCAAAGCTCAATTTCTTCACTGCTACAAATCTTTGAACAAACGAAATGGTAAAATATATTTTTACCCCATTTTACTATTATAAATTTCATTTTTACATAAGACAGTTTTTTTTGGGATTTGAAAAATATTTTGGAGGCTTTATTAATACTCTAGCATGCAGTTTTTACATTATTGATAGGTTTTAGAGCAATTTTGGTTGGTTTTTCATCTTGTCACATTATCGAGCATAGTCTTAGTTCGTTCTCACACTCGGAAAAACATAAGAAGGCATCAAGTAAACTTTTATCTCTTTTTGGGACTCGCATGGATACATGAAAAAGGAACCCCTTGGAGTCGTCTTTAATCTCTTTTCAGACTCTCTAAACGTGAAAAGATTGTTGAGTGATCTTGCTTCCTTTCCCACTCGTGCGAGTTGGTACTTCCCGCTATACTCATGAAACTAAGTGTGAGTTGGTATTTCCTGCTATACTCGTAATGGAAAATAGAATGGATCGAAGAGGTAGATCCCTGATATCTTTAATTGTGATTCTACCTCCCACTAATATCGATCCTGGGACATAATGGTTTTCCCAGTACTCATCCATAGGCATGGAAAGTGCCCTCTGTCTGGATAAAACAATGGGGGCATGTCTCTTTGAGAGGTAGGTCAGGAAGTACACATCTTCCAAATCAATGGTAAGAAGCTACGTTCCAATTTGGAACCTCTGTTCCACCACGTTCCACAGCCCGATCATATACTCGAGAAGAAGAATCTCTTTCTTCATCTTTTGCATCTTGAAGAAATTGAGAAGACAACAATTCCTCAATGCAGCCCTTGATCGGGGACTTTGCAAGGCGACCATGTCATTGATCTCATTGCTCTCTTTCTTTCCACTTGATCATGACTTTTTCCAAGTTTACCTACAATCATCAACAACCAAAAAGTCATTAGTCACGCTTTTTCAGTAATTATTGGGCAATATTTTTTTTTTTTTAAAGATTTGTGCTCTTTTTATGAGGCCAATTCCCCCTTTACATGCACACCAAGGTGCCAACGCTCCCTTAAAATGGCCACCAGGGCGTTGTGTAAAAACACAACGCTCTCCTTTACACATTGAAGGGGTGCTAATAGTTTTTGGGCATTTCACTCTTACATCAGAGTGCTAGCACCCTTCCTTTGAGCTTGGAGAAGCGTTGGAAAAATCGAGCAGCACTCCCTCTAACAATATAGAGGAGCGTCGATCCCTTTTGAACGCTTGTATCATCCCAGGGAATCATTTTTTTAACCCAATTATTGTCTAAAAACAAAATGTAAACCCTGTAAATTAAAGAGAGGAAGAAGAGCACCAACCTGGTCCAGACGGCGACAAAAATAGTTGACCGTAGATCTGCCACCAATCAACGCAAGAATCACCCTCCAAAGCTCAATTTCTTCACTGCTACAAATATTTACACAAATGAAATGGTAAAAGATATTTTTACCCCATTTTACTATTATAATTTCATTTTTACATAAGACATAGTTCTTTTGGGGTTTTGAAAAATATTTTGGAGGCCTTATTAATATGTTGGCATGCAATTTTGACATTATTGACAGGTTTCAGAGAAGTTTTGTTTGGTTTTCATCTTGTCACATTATCGAGCATAGTCTTAGTTCATTCTCATGCTCGGAAAAACATAAGAACGCACCGAGTAAACTTTTATCTCTTTTTCGGACTCGCATGGATACACGAAAAAAGAACCCCTTGGAGTCGTCTTTAAGCTCTTTTCAGACTCTCTAAACGTGAAAATATTGCCGAGTGATCTTGCTTCCTTTCCCACTCGTGTGAGTTGGTACTTCCTTCTATACTCGTGAAACTAAGTGCGAGATGGTACTTCCCGCTATACTCGTAATGGAAAATAGAATGGACCGAAGAGGTAGATCCCTGATGTCTTTGATTGTGATTCTACCTCCCACTAATCTCGATCCTGGGACACAATGTTTTTCCAAGTACTCATCCACAGGCACAGGAAGTGCCCTCTATCTGGATAAAACAATGGGGGTCCCTCTCTTTGAGAGGACGGTCAGGAAGTACACATCTTCCAACTCAATGGAAGATATAATGGACCGAAGAGGTAGATCCCTGATGTCTTTGATTGCGATTCTACCTCCCACTAATCTTGATCCCGGGACACAATGGTTTTCCAAGTACTCATCCACAGGCACGGTAAGTGCCCTCTATATGGATAAAACAATGGGGGTCCCTCTCTTTGAGAGGACGGTCAGGAAGTACACATCTTCCAACTCAATGGTAAGAAGTTGTGTTCCAATTTGGAACCCCTATTCTGCCGTGTTCCACAACCCAATCATATACTCGAGAAGAAGAATCTTTTTCTTCATCTTTTTCATCTTGAAGAACTTGAGGAGACCACAATTCCTCAATGGGGCCCTTGATCGGGGACTTTTCAAGTCATCCACGTCATTGAGCTCGTGCTCTCTTTCTTTCCACTGAATCATGTCTTTTGTTAAGTTTACCTACAATCATAAACAACCAAAAAGTCATTAGTCACGCTTTTTCGACAATTATTGGGCAATAAAAAAAACTTTAAAAACATTTGTTCTCTTTTTACGAGGCCAACGCCCCCTTTACACGTACACCAGGGTGCCAATGCTCCCTTAAAATGGCCACCAGGGCATTGTCGAAAAAGACAATACTCCCCTTTACATATTGAAGGGCGCTGACAGTTTTTGGGCATTTTTCTTGTGTATTTTGGGCAATGCCCCTTTCACTCTTACATCAGAGCACTAGAGCCCTGCCTTTGAGCTTGGAGGAGCGTTGGAAAAATTGGGCACCACTCCCCATAACAATCTAGAGGAGCGTCGATCCCTTTTGAGCACTTGTGTCATCCCAGGGCATCATTTTTTTGACCCAATTATTGCCTAAAAATGAAATGTAAACCATGTAAATTAAAGAGAGGAAGAAGAGCACCAACCTGGTCCAGACGGTGACAAAAATAGCTGACCATAGCTCCGGCACCAATCAACGCAAGAATCACCCTCCAAAGCTCAATTTCTTCACTGCTACAAATCTTTGCACAAATGTAATGGTAAAAGATATTTTTACCCCATTTTACTATTATAAATTTCATTTTTACATAAGACAGTTTTTTTGGGGTTTTGAAAAATATTTTGAAGGCCTTAATAATATGCTAGCATGCAGTTTTGACATTATTGACATGTTTCAGAGCAGTTTTTTTCGGTTTTCATCTTGTCACATTATCGAGCATAGTCTTAGTTCGTTCTCACGCTGATAAAAACATAAGAACGTACCAAGTAAACATTTATCTATTTTTCGGACTCGCATGGATACATGAAAAAGGAACCCCTTGGAGTCGTCTTTAAGCTCTTTTCAGACTCTCTAAACATGAAAATATTGCCAAGTGATCTTGCTTCCTTTCCCACTCGTTAAAAGGTTTGAAAGGGCATATTTCGAGTGATAATTTATCTCTTTTTCGGCCTCACGAGACTAACATTACAAAATAGGACGATAACGGAGTCATCTTTAAGTCATTTTCAGACTCTCTAAATATGAAAAACCATCAAGTTTACCTTCTTTGGACTCGTCAAACAATCATACATTGAAGGGCCCATATGGGACTGAACCCTTACTTCTTCCAGTTCATTAAACAAAGGAAGAAGGACTTACCGAAGGTGAGTTATATCGAGCATGTGTTACCCTCCTCGAGCTCATTAAATCAAAAAGAGGTACTTGTCTATCTGGATGGGGGAAAAATTTGAAAGAAGCAAGCCAAGAAGTTTTTGAGAACAATACAAGTAACTCTTACAGACGCCCTTGAACACAGAACTTTGTCTTTGCACACATTTTAATCCATTGAACCTCTACATTGAACCAATCCTCTGAGTTTTCTTACACCCTTGGGTCACCCGACGAATGTCACAGTATCCACTACATTATCATGTTTTGGTCCATGTCATGTTTCTACTGTCGTGCCTTAGTGTTCAAGGGAAGTATCTACCTCAAGAGTCCACAATCACAAATTTCTGTTTCAATACCTGTGTCATTCCATGTTCTTTTGATCCACCAATTAAATACCCATGTCACTTTCGTGTCGTTGATGGGGGATACATCAGGGCCCTCCTTCGACGAGTCTATTCCTATCGACTTCAGCACATTATCCGGGAACTAGACCTAGAAACCAATTAGTACCTTGGGACCTGCATGCCTCAATGGCAGTCCTCTTCACGTCCGACAGTGGGTTTACATCATTGACCTTTGATCGGATGATTCCAATGATGTTCGAATTCAACTCATCCATTCACATTCATTGGAATGTACTAGAGTACCTTGGTAATCATTGACATCAATGGTGATTTCCCTCACGCTTGTTAATGATTTACCTCATTGACTGATAATCAAGTGGTTTATGCCATGTTCGACATTATGACATCTATTCACATGGTTAGATTTGTACTACATCAGGATTGGTAAGAAGACCCTGGGTTGAGTCATCACTCTTATGTGTTCTTTGCCCAGGTTGCGACGGAGTTTCTTTTGAACATTGACACATATATTGTCACATAGATCCACTTTGTATTGGTCATGGCTATGTCTTGTCATCTCGTAGATCCATGGTGTATTCTTCGTGGCTACGATCAGTTTAGGTCATAGGAAGTATAGACCCACATTGTATCTTCAGTGGCTATACCTTTTTGTCAATATAATTATGGATCCATAGTGTATTTTAGGGTGGCCATACCTTGAAAGTCTTTATCACTCAAGCATAGGTATTCCCGCCTTAGGTTTGAAACATGTCATAATATCTGTTTGATGGTTGTGTGCAGCTTCTTCCAGGTTCTCTGAGTCCATACCCTTGCTCAAAAAAGTCTACAAAGTACTTCAATCATCAATTCTTGTCTTATGACTTCGCACTTTGCGGGGCAATCTGTTACACATCAAAATTACTCATTACAATGATGGCCTAGTGTCATCATTACCAATGTCGCAGGTGTCGCATTTTGGCCACAAGTGTTGCAAAAATCATACTGTCATCTTGCCTATGTCGTGTCTCGGAAAACATTATCAAGAACACTTAAAAGATACCTCAAAAGACTGATTTTGAAGAGGCAAAATCATTTTACAAAGAGTACAAGTCTTTTGCCATGGAAAAAACCATTCAAAAATCATTTTTGGAAGGCAACGCTTGTTACCCATGATTTTGGGCATGTTGATGATGTATTGATGATGGTGTACTTAGGCTCCTAAAAAGAAATTTCTTTTGAGAAAAGTGACATTCATCTCTTCCCAGAAAACATACTTTTGAAGAGAGTTCGCAGGTTGCTTATATCCTAGGGTGCGAGAATGACCCATTCTCGTAGGCTGCCTTCAGCTAGGGTGTGAACTTCTCGCACTGTGCTACATAGCTAGGGTGAGAACTTGCTCTCAAGCTTGGAGAAAGATGAAGTCTCGATGGTTCTAGAAGGGAATCTTCTAGAATAATGGGTTGGCATTCGAATGGTTATCCTTTTACTAGTTTCCCTGATATTGTGGGATCATTCTTATCCAAGTAACCATCTCATTCTCTCCTATATATTGATGGGATTCTCAGAGAAAAGGTTAAGCAAGATTCATTGGAGAATTGGTGAAAGAATTGTGTGAAGGACCTAGATTGAACAAGGAACTTGGAGACTCTAGCAAGTCTATCAAGAGGAATTGGATCTTCTTCATACAAGGATCGAGCAAGTGTGTGTGTTGGAGCCAAGAGCCACAAAAAGGAAGCTTGTGACATCAAGGCGATCAGGTTGTATCTTCTACTTTCGATTAATATGATACAATGACATGTACCTTTCCCATAAAGTCATTCTTACTTTATTGTGTAATTCCTTGATCATACACATAAGTTGACGATTGAATATATTTTTCTATTTTCACTTTGGTTGGTTTGTGTTTTCTTGGTCTTGACCTCACGAGAGCACCAGAGCGAAGCGGGAGAAACAGAGACCCTAGGAAGCGATACAAAGGTATGTCACTTGTCCCTTCCTACTAGCTAATTCAATGGTCATAAATTAGGTAAAGAGTCATGTCCTGTCCTGTTTTGTTCTGGATCCAGGTGAATCTAGGGAGATTTGTTAGTGTCCGCACCTACTGATTAGTCCGATAATAAAATTGGTGACTCCACTGGGGAGATAACCCATTTTCTTTGTGTTTTTTGTTGTTTTTCCTTGGCCATTTGCTATTTCCTTACCTTTCTCCATTCATATCAATCTCTGAGTCTTCAGGATACCCTGATAGACCCTCTGAGTCCAGAAGCCCCTTCAAATTTTTTTTCTTTTACCAAAAATTTGCTTAGTTTTAGACATTCTCGCACTGCACCCCATAGTGGCCTGCGAGAATACTGTGAGTTCTCACTTTTCTTTTAGGTCCAGTGCGAGGTTCTCGCACTCTGCTCAAAGCTAGCCTGCGAAAATGACTCATTCTCGCACTGTGTAACACTGTTAGCCTGCGAACCCTCTTTTCAAAATTTTGGATTTAAGATTTTTGCATGTTCAGCTGCCCAGATCAGTATAGGTGCCTGAAAAGAGCTTCTTGGACCATTGGTTGATGTTTTCTTGTCTTCGGATTGTGTGCATGATTAGTCTTAGGAAATCAAAGGCTCTTCATGTCCATCTTCTCTTGACTTTCATTTCTTGACTTTTCTTGGCAAAGATATACTCTTTGACTTTGGAATCTGAGTGCTTGATTGGTTAAGAACCGACGATCGGTTGAAAGTTGAGATTCTTTGTCTTTCTCTTTTGCCCATTATTTGCAAGATTACTTTTCTCACACAATTGAAAAGACTAGTTTGGTCTGCTTGTTATTTTTGTTTCCATTGAAAGATTGGTTTGGGTTTTTGTTTATTTCTTGATTCGTTAGTTTTTGGTTTTCTTCACTTTCACCATCATGGTGTAGGTCCTTTTTGAAAAGTAAAAACATTTTTTGTTTCAAAAGCATTTTCATTTTCGAAAACATTGAAAATCAATTGTTGAAATTATTGAAAAAGAAACAATAGAGAATTGTTATTATTGCGTGATTCATTACAATTGCATTTTAAAGGAAATTGTGTATTGTAGTTAAAGATTGATTTGGAAAACTTCTCTTTCCCTCTCGTACATAGAATTCATTGAACAAAAATTGATATATTTCATTCCTATCTATGCATCGTTGGGTCAGAGTCTCATACAACATCAGTTTCATCTCCAATTCCTTTGAGTAACAACAACCCTTAATAACAGTGTACAATTGTAAAATTTAACTAGTAACTCTTTTCTAGGGCTCTATTACACCAAAATTTAGCTAGGGCTTTGGAATAGGTAGACAGATACACTCTCCAAAGCAAAAAACACACAATAGAATCTTGTGTTAAGGAGTGTCAAATTCCATTTACAACATTTTGTCCTGGGAAGCCATTCTCACACAAGGGTCAAACATGAGGTCGCATTGATATTGACAAAGTTACTCACCTTGCTTTGTTGATATCGGTGTAGAGATTGCATGTATTATGGGGGTCACTTGGAGGTATAACCACAATGATGAGTAGAAGCCTCTTGAGTTGATTTCGGGCTAGATACCCTGCCCTTGTGTGTAGATCAGACTGTCGACTATCCCCCTAGGCTTTATTGTTGTCAGTGGTAACCTTAGTGGCCTACCTTTCTAGGGTCTTACACAAGGTGACTGTGAAGGGGAAAGTCTTCACGGTACCTGGAATCGACGTTGGCCAAACTCACTCGGGCTCCTTGGAGGGTATACCCACGATTATGTGTGGGAGCTTGCACCAGGGTGTAGGTCCGTTAAGCAGGTCGTCAGCGTAACTTTTCCACCCTAGCCCAACCCCTTCTCGTCTCATTGTTGCAACATTGGATTTCATCACCAACTAGTGACTTCGGAATTAGAAGGTCTTGTTTTCTTGGTATTGTTTCCTATATTTTGTTTACTAGCGTGTGTTGTTGTTTACCCAAGTTGACCATACAATTTTCTTCGTCAGTTTGTCACAATAGATCTTCCATGTCATTCTCGTAGAGTGCAGGGTTTATCTCCAGAGCATATGGAAGGTTCTCAACCCCTGACAACAAGCTCACCTGAGGGCTCTCCTCAACAGAGTGAAGTCCCAGACATTTCCACACCACAAGTGGAACACACTAACTCTCTAGAACATTTCTGAATTACCAATACTCGAGAGGACTTTCGACTTCACCCCGATTCTGGGCGACAGTTTATGTGACTGAATTCTTCCGGAGACTTAGTTGTTGTGTCTTCTGGATCACCGGTTGGACCCTTTCCAGGCATAGAAGGCCAATATCCTTTTTGGTCTATGGGCGTTTTTAGACGGGACCTTTTTGGTGCAGTATCAGGCATTGAAACCATCATCACACCTGTGATTTCTGAAACCTCTAACCTAGAGACAGTACCGTTTACTACTACCTATTATTTTCCTGGTACAGACACCCCGTGATCTGACCACATGTTGACCATCCCTATAGAAATGGCCCATCACACAGATACTACAAGTATTCACACCGAGATTACAACGGTTAGTCAAGCCCCCATCAGCACACCACTCACGCCTAGTGTCACCCCGACATTACCGCCCAGATACCGTGCGTTGAATGCTTTCATATCAACTCCTCCATAAACCCCATTCGGCACTCACTGGTGGTCCCTCTTCTTTTGGGCACTCTCTTCCCGGTTTCATTCCAACACTTCCTCTACCCCCTTTTGGAGGAATTTTCTCGTCTTCTACTGGTAGTATTAATCCTAGTGGCACTATTCCGTCATTCACACCAAATTACCAGATTCTTGTTGGTGGACAATTTCACCAGGGAGGTTTGACTCAACCCCCTCTAAGCAGCCAAATTTCTATTGGAATGCACATCCCAATTGGAACACAATCCCCAATTGGAACATTACCCCCAATTGGTACACAACCCCCGTTTGGAGGACAAACCCTGCCGACCCCACCCCATGAACAAAATATACCTTCATCATTGGCCCAGTATTGGAATCAGTTGATACAACATACTCCTCAATCGACTGGGGGGCAACAACTTCCAGCTGCATCTGTGATACCCCCTAGAATCGGCCACCCATATCTAGGTATGTCCAATCCCATTTGGGGCTCGACTGCTTAAACTCACGTCCCTGTTCCAGGATACAATCCCATGAGCTACTATCCTCTACAACCACCACCGAATCTGCCTAGGTCTTCACATTATATGTAGACTCCTTATGGTCCTACTGGTTTGTTGACGAGGCTTCCTCCCCAAAGCCACCAGTACCCGCATGTGAATCGACAGTTACCCTTCTTGGCCACTTTGGATCTCCTAGACTTGTCGAGGATTTTGAATGATCCAATTCATCACTCTCCCCAATGGCCCTCTATACTGGTAAAGCTACCATCAGACATCCCTAAATTCGATGGAAAAGCGGGAGAGGACCCGAACAATCACGTCATGAATTTTCACCTCTGGTGTTCATCTAAATCATTGATGGATGACTCTATTCATTTACATCTTTTTCAACGGACCCTCACATGTTCTGCTACGAAGTGGTATATAGAATTACCATGAGGTTTCTTCACTGACTTCAACACCCTAGCTATGACCTTCCTCACCCACTACCAGTTACCGATCTGTTATGAAATGGGGTCCGAGATTTTGAGTTCTTTCAAACAGAACAAAGCCACTCACATATTTGATCACATTCATGAGTGGCGATGGAGACGACGTCTCATCAAACTCGAACTCCCCGACCAGTTGCTGGAAGAATGGTTCACAAAATCATTTGTGAACAACATCGGTCATGAAATCGCCATGGGTGGAGTGGTCACGGAAAAGCAGGCCATAAGTCGTGCTGAATATCTTGACCTCGTTTACTCACAAACGGGAACCCTTTACGAGTTACTACTTAACGCACCTCGTCCTTTCACTTTCGCCACTTCAACTACTCCAGCTGCTTCTCATGTAGCCGACGGTGTGATTGGCACTTTCCATGCCCAACCACATTCCGCCTCAAGCACCAACCCCAAACCTGCTTCTTCTAATGCTCAAAATGCTCTATCTCCTTCCCCTCCTACCGGCAAGACTTCTGAGGTAAATGTCATTCAATCTACCCCAACTGGTAAAAAAAAATCCAAGAAGGGAAGGGGTAAGAATAAGGAGGACAAAAATACTTCTCAAGCAGAGCAAACCAAAATTTAACCTGTTGGCGATCGGGATAAGCGCAAACCTCGATACCCTTGTCTTATCTGTGGTGACGATCACTACACGAAGGATTGTCCACGA
>JASDQU010241889.1:0-32107 GCA_032191745.1 Picea mariana | reverse complement strand
AAGGAGGACAAAAATACTTCTCAAGCAGAGCAAACCAAAATTTAACCTGTTGGCGATCGGGATAAGCGCAAACCTCGATACCCTTGTCTTATCTGTGGTGACGATCACTACACGAAGGATTGTCCACGACACACCGAGGTCACTAAGTTCCTTCAAGTAGCCCCAAAACCACCTGCCCCGACCATTTTGTCCCAACCCTTCTCGTCTCAACAACAGGCTCAATTGGTCATTCATGACCAACCCTCATCTTCTACTACATCCTATGTATTGATGTGTACTGGCGATTCAAAGCAGAACGACATTTCACTCACCACTCGAGCCAAAGATTATTCTCCCTCTAAAGAGAAGGTTGACGATCTACCTCCTTCATTGGTACAACCCTCTCCCGTGACTCCACCTACTAATGGTCCTCTTCATCTCGAACGATCGAGCCTCGACACAGTTCTTCGACCCCCCCCAAAGGGTGTCATTCGAAAATCAGCTTTCAATCCTCCTCCTCGTGCTGCCCAAAACTACAGCATTGTTGAAGATCTGGCCCAAGCACCTTCTACGATGTCAGCCCTCGAAGTCCTTCAAAGTTGTCCCATGCAACGGAAGGCACTCTTGAAAGCTATCGGTGGAATCGACCCGACGGATACGAATTTAATAATTTTTGACTTGGAAGATCACATTCCAAGGTTACCCCCTCAACTTGCATTCCAAATCCAAGTGATTGTCTCTGACAAAAAAAAATTTCGAACCGTTATAGACGAGGGTGCCTCGACGTGTGTCATGTCTCTTACTTATTGGAAAGTCATTGGCTCTCCCTCTTTGAATGAATCCCAGAACACTCTCAAATCCTTCAATGGCTCCGGTTTTAAACCCTATGGTGTCCTTCCTTCATTGCCAATCATGCTAGAAGGAAAAACAGTCCAAGTCGAAGTGGAAGTCTTTGACGCTCCTATTGAATACAATCCTCTGCATGGTCGCAGCTGGATTGATTCCATGCGCATAGTTGTGTTGACCCTTTTTCATGTGGTACATTTCCCACATCAAGGGAAGGTAGTCACCATCGAACAATTAGCTTTGTTTAACTCGGATACCCGTACTGGAAACGTACCATTCATCACTAAAACCCCATCGGGTTATGAGAACATCGGTGTAGGCCTTCTCAAAGACTCTTCGTTAATGGGTACTTTCCCCATTCCACCGCCCGATGTTCCATGCCCATCTATTGCTTCAATCAACCTCATCTCCACCTCGATTCATGAAACTCCCGCGTCTCCTGACCCATGGATAGTACATGACCCTGGAGATCATTTTCATTACGGAGACGAAATGTCATTAAGTTCAGTTGAATCTGCCTATCAAGCCATTTAATCAACAACCCCTTCAACCCCCTCTCTTGGTGAGTTATCTTCGGATCCCTTCCGTGTCATTTTTCCTATAGACGAGATGATCATGTCTGTCATGGAGGACACCTCTTGGGATGATGGACATCATCGTTCCATCCTCTTTCTGGAGCAACATACCATCGAGAACTACCAACGGATCTCGACCCTGTCGACCATTGTCGCCATCTCAATCATGCCTGAGTCCACACACGATGTGTTTTCTGAAGGGAACTTAAGCAATATCTCGCCCACTATTCCCCTCGAAATATCCACCAAACCTGGAATTGTCAAAAATGTCCATATCGAAGCTTCGTGTTCCCCTGACGAAATCGTCACCTACACATCCCTTTTCAAAGAGTTTCGTGACATCTTCACCTAGAGCTACGAAGAAATGTCGAGTATCGACCCCGACATTGTGACATATGAGATCAAGACATACCCCGACGCTAAACCCATCTGGCAATGCCTTCATCCAGTTCACCCATGTAAAGCGGCTGCTATCAAGCTCGAAGTTGAGAAACTTCTCAAAGCCAGCTTTATTTACCCGGTGGCCCTCACTGACTGGGTTTCCAATCTTGTCCCGATCGACAAGAAACAAGGTACAATTCGTGTATGCGTTGATTATATGGATATCAACAAAGCTTGTCCCAAAGACAACTTTCCTACCCGCTTTGTCGATCAAATTGTCGACGATTGCGTCAGAAGTCAAATCTTCTCTCTGATGGATGGTTTCTCCGGGTATAATCAAATCAACATTGTTCCCGAGGATCAACATAAGAATTCTTTTATTTGTCCTTGGGGCACTTTTGCCTATTGGAAACTCCTGTTCGGTCTCAAGAATGCTGGCGCAAATTTTCAACGCGCTATGTATTATTCCTTCCACGATATCAAGAACATCATGCAACCATATTTGGATGATTTACCCGCTCAATCAATGCGTCGAGTTGATCATCCAAACCACCTCCGAGCCATTTTTGTCTGCTGTCAGTTTTACCGTATATGTTTGAATCCTCACAAGTGTGTTTTCTGCGTGGAATCCGGCCGACTTCTTGGTTTTATTGTTTCACGTCAAGGGATCAGGGTAGATCCTTTAAAGGTTGAGGTGATCCTTACTCTCCCTCCTCCTTCTACACTTCGCCAGTTGCAAAGTTTGTAGGGGAAGGAAAACTTTCTTTGTCGTTTTATCCCAAATTATGCTGAGATAACTCGTGGATTTACGCGGATCCTAAAAAAGGGGTATGAGTTTGTATGGGAGACCATCGCAAACAACGCTTTTGAAGCTTTGAAATTGTCCCTAACATGTGCTCCGCTTCTCTTTCCCCCCGATTACAGTCGTGATTATTTCCTCTACCTTGTTGCCTCGGATTACACCATTGGTATGGTTCTCGTCCAAGAGGATGATGCTAACGACGAACATGTTATGTACTACTTGAGTCGAAGTCTAACGCCTACCGAAATAAAGTATTTACATGTTGAAAAACTAGCCTTGGTAGTCGTCCAAGCCGTCCAACGCTTCTGGCACTATATCCTCTCTTGCAAGACTACAATGATTTCTAACTGCAACCCTATGCAATACATTCTCACATGTCAATTGCTAGGGGGGAAATAATCCAAATGGATCGTGATACTCCAGGAGTTTGACTTGGAATTCGAACGCGCCAAGTCAAAGAAGTCCTTAGTGTTTGCTGAGCTGATATGTGACTTTCCCTATTCTGAAACGGAAAATGTAGCAGCTGATTCATTACCAGACGAATCCCTTTTCCTTATCAGCACTGAATATCTTTGGTATGGTGATATCATCATATATCTCCAAACCCAGAATTTCCGGCCAACTTTGTCCAGTACTGACTGACATCGAATATGCTACCAAGCCTGTCAATATATTATCCTCGGAGATACTCTTTATCGTCGGGGGATTGACTCAGTTTTTCGACGTTGCCTAACATTCGACGAATATGAGAAAGCTCTAAATGACTGCCATTCTGGAGCTTGTGGTGGTCATATGTCTGGGTATGCTACTGCCTAGAATATCTTACACCCGGGGTATTTTTGGCCTTCTTTATTTAACGACAGCATAATCTCCATTCAAAAATGCCATGCATGCCAGACCTATAATCATAAGATACGATCACATCCTACTCCTCTTCACCCTATGGTTTCCGTTGGTCCCTTTGCGAAATGGGGCATTGATTTCATGACATGTCACCCCCACTCAGCCAGGGGGAATGGATACATTATTGTAGCCGTAGATTACTTTATGAAATGGGCCGAGGCGATGCTGACATTTGACAACACTGGAAAAACCACAACATTATTCATTTTTAATCACATCATAGCTTGTTTTGGTGTCCCCCAGGCTATCGTCACTGATCACAGTAGCCACTTTCGAAACTTCATGATGTCCGAACTTACAGAAAAGTTGGGTCTTCACCATGAAAACTCAACGCCCTATTACCCACAAGCCAACGGAAAAGTCGAAGCAATTAACAAAGTTCTCATAACTATGCTCCGACGAATGATATGGATTCACAAAACAAGTTGGCACAAAATTTTGTTCTCGACATTGTGGGCTTACCGGACATCCGTCAAGTCTGCTACTAGGTTTACACCTTTCCGGTTAGTCTATGGCTTGGAAGCCATTCTCCCGATTGAATGCGAGATACCCTCTTTAAAACTAGTTGTTGAACTCCTACCAAACACTTCCGCTGAAGAAGAACATCTATTCTATCTTATGCGACTAGACGAAACTCGACGCGATGCTACCCTAGTCATAGAAGCTCAGAAAAAACGTGTCAAGGCCCAATACGACAAACATGTCAAGCCTCACATTTTCTCCGAAACAGATCTCGTTCTCCTCTATGAACAAGATCGAGATATGCTAGGAGCTGGAAAATTCGAAGCCATGTGGCGAGGTCCTTACATCGTTCGACGAGTTTTGGAAAAAGGGGCTTATGAGTTAGTAGATTACGATGGTATCCCTTTGAGTGAACCTAGAAATGGGTTTTACTTGAAGAAGTACTATGCATAAGATCACATGTGCACGAGTACCTGTATTTTTATTGTATCATACTTCTTGTGTGTTATTGTAGCTTGCTTTTGTCGTTATCTAGTCTCTGCCCTTATGTGACAGTGTTTGATTTCCAGATGTCGGAGTCTTCGCTACCCTACATTGGCTTCGCTGATGGCGCTAGCCGTAGTACTCAGAACCTTGCTTCCGCTGCATGGGCAATTTACGCCCCTACAAACGAACTTGTCTCTTTACGAGGTGTGTGTCTCGGCTGTGCAACCAACAATATTGCAGAGTATAGCACCGTTATCGAATTATTGATTGATGCTATCTCACTCGGAATCCGTCATTTGGTTGTGTGACTCGATTCGAAGCTTGTAGTACTACAGTTAAGTAATGTCTATACTATTCGAAGTCCTACTTTGTTACGGGTGTATTTGCAAATTCGCCTCTTGGAATGTTATTTTGATTATATTGAATATCAACATATTCCTAGACGTCTAAATACATTAACTGATGCATTGGCTAACTATGTATTAGACAAACATTTGAATCATTTATAAATCAATCACATCAATTTTTACACAACACAAGATAAACCGGTAGAAGTCATATGTGTATATAACAATCAAAAGAGTTTTTACAAAAAGTTCTGTCTGAGGACCAAAATTTCAAAATCTGAGGCTCATAGTCTCTACAAAGTGACGTCATGGATGACGTTCACGGTAACACACAACTTCCCGGGCAACCCTACGAAGCAGTCGGCCAATGGAGTCTGACACTCCTACTGTATGATGCTGATAACGTCGTGGAACCTCTCCCAGAGGCATGTCCGGAATATCTGCTGTCAAACCCTCTAGGTTTTGTTCCACCATTTCATAATCCTCGACGTCCCATCATGGCACCGGTGCTACCTCTCCTCGTCACTGAATAGGAGAAGTACCAAGAGGTCGGTAAGGTCCCACATCTGTGTCATCAAAAAATAATTTTGTATTTAGACCTTGGACGAACATTAAAAAAACATTTGCATATGATAAAATTCACAAAAACATTTAAAAAGAAAAAATTGTGTACTTCTTACCAAGTTCCCCCCACTGAGAACCCTCTGGCAGGACCAAGTTCGGATCTCCTCAAAAATCCAACCCGGCATAAGCATAATCATTGACCATCAGCATTTGTGGTCGCAACCAGTTGAAGAAGGTATCATCATATTTGATAATTGGTCCAGCTATGTGTCGAGCCATGAACTGACACCATCTCAGCATTCTTGGATCTGTTGGAGTCAGTAAATCCCACTCAACCTGCAGCCTCAGTAAGGGAACCCTCTCGAGAAAGAATGACACTAACAAAGACCTGTATCTGAATTTCTTCAGGTCACCTCATCTGCATTTGGTCAATTGCCTCTTCATGCTATGAAGCACTGCATTTGCCCAGTTAAAAACCCGAGACTCAGTACACTCTATGGCATACTGAAAGTAGCTCTGGAGATCCATGTGAGGAGCGGAGCTCCCAACCATACAAGCAATGGTGAACAAAATAGTGTGGAGGGTCAAATCCCGCACTCCCCAAATAACTACTTTCCCTTTGCTCTTCTCTACCTCCGGAACACAGTGCAAGCGACGGTACTCACTCATAGGCAGCCCACCACCTCTGCTACCAGTCAGGCTCATGTGGTACCCATGCCGTGACAGTCCTGTCAAGAAGTAAATGTCCTTAATATCCAAGGACAATGTGTGGACCCCTACATGAAATACTTGCTGATCGGGATCCCACATATGCACAAGGTACTCCAATAACCTGACTTGAGCCCTCATGCCCGGGATACAAAAGAACTTCATAATACCACAGTCTCATAAAGCGGCAATGGTGGCCGGATGATTTCCGGCAATGGAATTATCTTCTTCATGCTCCCTTTCACGCCATTCTAGAACCATGGTGATGGCCAAACACCTGCATAAGAAGCATAAGAACAAGATTAGTAACTCTATTCAACACTTGGTATCTTTTCATTGAGCAAAACTTTAAATTTTTTTACACTTTGCAGTTTTTGTAGGTGCTCCTTAGGTACAGTGCGAGGTTCTCGCAGGTCCCTTTGGGGTCACCTACGAGAATGACCCATTCTCGCAGGTCCCGTGTGGCTGGCCTGCGAGAATGGTTGAGCGCGACCAAAACCCCCAAAACAAACTCAAAACTGTATTTTTTGCCAATGAAAATGAAAAATTAAACCATGAAAAGGTAGAGGACAAAGAACCTACCTCACTGCCGTAGACGGTTCGTCGAATGGATGCTCGTAACTCCCATAATCGATTGCCAAAGTTCAAGGGTAAAAGAGGGGTTTTTGGGCTCAAAGATTGGTAAAGTCAAATTGATTATGGTAAAAAGAGGTTTTACCCCTTTATATTTAGTTTTACCATATTATTAGATTATATAATTGTTTATTTATTAAAACCTAATGCCTAATGCCTTTTTGAGTACGACTTTTGCAGGCGTAATGACTTTGATGTTCATGCACAGGGATGTTGATATATTTTTTCTTCTTCATCACATGTTTTGATTGTTTTTTTTATGGTTTTTGTATAAAACTTCGAGCTTGGTCTTTCTCCGTTCTCATGCTCGAAAATACATGAGAACGCGATCGAGCACACTTTTATCACTTTTTCGGGCTCAACAAGGATATACGAAAAGGGAACCCCCCTAGAGTCTCCTTTAATCTCTTTTCAGACTCTCTAAACATGAAAAGATTGCCGAGCAACCTTGCTATTTCCACGCTCGTTAAAGTATTTGAAGAAAGCGTCTGTTGGGCGATAATTTATCTCTTTTTCGGTCTCATCAGACTATTTTACGAAAAAGGAACTGAGAGAGTTCTCTTTTAAGTGTTTTTATAGACTCTATAATCATGAAAAACCTTCGAGTTTTCTATCTTTGGACTCGTTAAACAAACATCGACAGACCCGCAATGGGACCGAACCACTCCTTCTTAGGGTTCGTTAAACATACTCCGGAGGACTTATCCGAAGGATAAGCTTATATCAACAAGCATATGTTATCCTCCTCAAGCTTGCGTAAAAATAAAGAGGTACTCGCCAGAAATGGTGGGGGAAAATTTCGGAAAGGGATGTGTTCTTGTATTCGTATTAATTGGCAGTAAGTGTCGCTCTTGAACATGACACCCCCCTATTCATTATTTGAAGCCGGTTTGGGAAATCCATTTGTCTCTCATTCGATTTGCTACAAGATCATACCCTGTGTCATCTCTGAGTCAATGCTACCAAATCATTGGTCATGTCATTCATATGTTCAAAAAAAGTTCATTTGAAACCTCTATTGAGTCGGCCATCTGCAGTTGTCCATTCTCTCTGTGTCAGCCTTCCCTGTGTCCAGTCCAACTTATATCATACTCTATTTCACCTTCAAAATATGTTACTCATTTCATGTCATTGATGGGGGATACATCAAGGCCCTCCTATGACGATTTTTGTTCCGTCAACTTCAGCTCATTATCTAGAAACAAGATTTAGAAATTCTTTTGTACCTTGGAACTTGCATGCCTCAATGGCAGGTTTCCTTTCTTTTGACAGTGGGTTTACATCATTGACCTCTGATCAAAAGATTCTGTCGGATGTTTGACTTCAACTCATTCATTCACATTTGATGGATTGTACTAATGTACCTTGGGATTCATTGACATTAATGGTGATTTCCCTCGCACTTGTTAACGGTTTCATCAATGACCAGTAATCAAGTGGTTTCTACCATGTTCGGCTTCAACACATGTAATCACATGGTTAGATTCATACTTTTGGGCGACGATATTGAAGACCCTGGATATCATCTCTTTGTCCAGGTTGCGATGGAATATGTATAATTTGCGACACATAGATCCACATTGTATGTCTCGTGGCTATGTCATCTCAATTTGAATTTTCTCGCATAGATCCACAGTGTATTCCTGGTGGCTATGCTATATTTTGACAGTGTGGATCCACAGTGTATGATTGGTGGCCATGACCTATGTATATAATTTCATCCATCTATGATCTGAGTATGGGAATGCCTACCTCAGAATTAATATGATATTCTGCAGATGCTTGGTTGTTCGCAGGTTTTCGATTAGGTGAACTCCTGGTTTCTGACATACACACACACGCAGTTTACAAAGTATTTCGGCTATCACTGATTCTGGCCTCATACTTTGGGGGGAATTCTGTTACCCATGATTTTGGTCATGTTGATGATGTATTGATGATGGTGTACTCAGGCTCCTAATAAGAACTTTCTCCTGAGAAAAGTGACATTCATCTCTTCCCAGAAAAAATACTTTTGAAGAGAGTTTGCAGGCTACTTATATCCAAGGGTGCGAGAATGACCCATTCTCGTAGGCTACCTTCAGCTAGGGTGCCAACTTCTCACACTATGCTACATAGCTAGGGTGCGAACTTGCTCTCAAGCTTGGAGAAAGATGAAGTCTCGATGGTTCTAGAAGGGAATCTTCTAGAAGAATGGGTTGGCATTCGAATGGTTATCCTTTTACTGGTTTCCCTGATATTGTGGTATCATTCTTATCCAAGTAACCACCTCATTCTCTTCTATATATTGATGGGATTCTCATGGAAAAGGTTAAGCAAGATTCATTGGAGAATTGGTGAAAGAATTGTGTGAAGGACCTAGCTTGAACAAGGAACTTGGAGACTCTAGCAAGTCTATCAAGAGGAATTAGATCTTCTTCATACAAGGATCGAGCAAGTGTGTGTGTTGGAGCCAAGAGCCACCGAAAGGAAGCTTGTGACATCAAGGGGATTAGGTTGTATCTTCTACTTTCGATTAATATGATACATCGACATGTCCCTTTCCCATAAAGTCATTCTTACTTTATTGTGTAATTCCTTGATCATACACATAAGTTGACGATTGAATATATTTTGCTATTTTCACTTTGGTTGGTTTGTGTTGTCTTGGTCTTGACCTCACAAGAGCACCGGAGAGAAGCGGGAGCAACAGATACCCTAGGAAGTGATACAAAGGTATGTCACTTGTCCCTTCCTACTAGCTAATTTAATGGTCATAACTTAGGTAAAGAGTCATGTCCTGTCCTATTTTGTTCTAGATCCAGGTGGATCTAGGGAGATCTATTAGTGTCCGCACCTACCGATTAGTTTGATAACAACACTCCCCTATACACTGTTAGGGACTGTTAGTGCTCTATACCCTCTTTTGGGGGAGCATTGCAATGCTTTGTGTCCCATTCTGAGGGAGCACTGGCCTTTTTGAGCGAATTTTGGACTATTGAGGAAAAATAGTGAAGAATCCCCTCATCTCTGGAGTTGGTTGGATTTAGATCTGAGGTTAAGGATCAATCTTAAGGAAGATCCACAACTGAAGGAGAAGGATCCTCGACCTATCCCAAGAATCTCTTAAGTGGTTAGGCCTCTCCAAGCATATATAAGGGAGCATCTTCATGGTGAAAGGGAAAGACATTGAGGGCATCAAACTTATGATCTCATAAGGGAGATATCATTGAAGCATCACCATTTTGTGTGGATTATTTGAGAAAAGGGTTGGACAAGGAGAGATGGGAGAGGTTGATGCACCTTCATCAAAGGTCTGTAAGAATTCTTTGTTGTTCTCATTAATATACATATGTGCTTGACCTATTTGTTTCAAGGTTGTGTTTGTTCTACATGAACTTGTCTCTATTAGATAGATTTGGTTTCAAGCTAATATTAGTAGAATAGGAAGTTTGTTTTGTCTTTGTTTTTTTTGCAGGACTTATTGAGGATCTTGGGGATCAAATCTCAACTCAGACTATGAGAGGATAAACATCATTTAAAAGGTACACCTTTCTTCCTCTTCTCTATATATTAGTTTAGATAGGTTTAAAAGGATGTCAGTGACCAACGTTAGCACCCTTTCTGTCTTGGTCTTAGGAGTCTAGAGCCCAAGAGGGAGTCCACCTTTCCACAAGGGGATTCTCCCATAATAGGATCATAGAAGAAAGAGGAAGAGCTCTCGAGAAAACAAATCTAGTTAAGGAAGAAACGACATTACATATAGATTTATATGGTTAGATGAGATCCATTGAATTGTTGGTATCAAAATCACTCTAAGAATTGTGTAATTATATAGTGCTTCTAAATATAAGTTTGAGTCAGTCATATGTTTGAAGTTTTAAAAGGATGTACATTGCACAAAATGTTGTATTTCTTGGGAATTATATTAGAAGAGACATGTGACTATGTTGTTGTTGAATATAGTTTGTTTATTGTATGTTTGTGTTGAATGGAATGAAAGGAATAATAAAGTTTTGATAGTTCTGATTTATTGTGTGTCTATCATGTGTTTTTTGGATATGAGTGTGTATTGTTTTACTTAGTAATAACAATAATACGTTGGATATGGAATGTGTGAATTCCAACCCAATTGGATCTTGAATTTTTTAGTCCTTAATCCTTGACACAAGACCTTATGGTCTCTGTGATCCTCTCTGCATCTCGGGTGATACCTTCCTTAGTCTTTGCTGAGGATTGATATGTTCATGCATGATTGGCATAGGTACAGTCGGAACTGTCCAACTAGAAAATGCAGTTGCAAGATATGGAAAAGATGAAGGTTATGTTAGACAATTGTCTTAAGTTGATGGATAGTTGGTTTTCATTGATGTCAACCATTGGAGAGTGATATTGTAGATTGATTTCAACCCTTAGTGATTGATGTCAACCCTTGGAGAAATTATGGTAGAAAATTCCGGTAACACAAGGGTTTGGGTAATGGACCCAAGTTTTTTTGATGTATAATGGTATGATTTTTAATATATTTGAAGGTAATACTATTCTATATGGGTAGTACATGTCATTCCATTTCCGGTGGTATGTGTAATGTCACATAACTCCTCACGATTAGAGAGTTATGGCCATGAGAAGTTGGCGAACCCAGGTTTGGGTAATAGACCCAAGTTTGTTTGATGTATAATGGTATGAATTTTGATATATTTTTAGGTAATACTATTCTATATGGATAGTAAATGTCATTCCATTTATGTTGGTATGTGGAACGTCACATAACTCCTCACGGTTTGAGATTTATGGCCTTACGAAGTTGGAGGACCCTCATATGTCATCTAGAAACCCCAAAAGGTCAAAGTAGTCAAAGTGGTTTAAGAGATTTTAGAAGGTAAATAATATATTGAAGTGATGATTCTACTATAATTCAAAGTGAATATAAAAGAAATTATTTAAATAATAAATTTAATGGAGAAATTAGAAGTGGGTTAATCTTAAAATAAGGAAAGTAGGCAAAGTGACCTAGAAGATGCTTCTAAGGAAGCTACTTAGAGAGTATAAATAAGAGGCAAAGATTTCTCATTTCACATCACACTTGAGCATATTGAATATATATAGGTGACTGAAGTAACCAAAGGATATCTAAGATAAATTTCAAAGGAAAGGTGAAGAAAATAAGGCCGGAATTCAAGGGAGGATAAATTATTTTGATGATGCTTTCTAAGGTATGTTATTTACAGGTCATCTCACCATTTTCGCAATAACATTTTTTATAGACTAACTCATACTGTGAAATTGATAGGTCATAGAGGAAACATATCCAAGTATCCGTGGTAAAAATTTCCGCTCGTGGGTCATTTTATGTTTGGAGTTACAGTCCGTGGAAAATAGGGTTTGTGTCTAGTCCTAAAACTAGTCTAAAATAGGTGTTTCGGGTAAAAACGTCATAACTTCTTCATAACAGATCAAAATTTAGTAAGACCAAAAGTGTTGGTTAGAGTACAGTCTATAGTATTTTTTGTAATATTTTCATATACATTCAACAAATATTTAATGCGGGGCATGCTCTACAAGGTCTCTCTCTAGAATAAGCCAGAATTCAACAAGGTATGTCATTTTTGCTATAAATCCTTTTCTGAGAGGTTCCAAGCAATGACACCTGGAGGAATAGAATAAAACCCAATGAAGAACATTGTGTACTACTCTCATATATTTATTCATTATAGGTACATAATTATGATTATTTCAAGTTAGGGTTGTTGACTAATCCAAAACTATACATGTGAGACTAAAGAAAAGTTTGATGAAAATGCTAGTCTCTTCTTGTTAAATTTAAAGAAGGTTTGCAAGTATGTGATCATATAAACCATGTCTATTATATTGCTAAAAATAAGAGTTGGATGATGAAATTGATAAGGGATTTTGGTTGAGGTACATGTTGGGTACATGGTTGAGACAAGTAGTTGATGAGTTGGCACATACATGAGGTGTATAGTTGATGATGTTGGTACATATTGATGAGTCATAGTTGATGAGTAGTTGAAACAGGATTGGTACATACTTGGTACATGGTTGGAGGAACTTGTTAGTAGTATTGTTGACACATGGTTTATGGATGACGTAACATACTTGTATTGGTATATTATTAGAAGCACATATTGATCTTGGTGATGATTATGAGTCGTTGTGTAATGCTTGGTTGATTCACATCTTTGAGATTTGTCTTGGTGATTGATCTTGGTGAGTAGATATGATTTGGTTGATAATATTGATGAGACAGTTTGTTGTGATAGGTTGTTTGGATAGGTTGTTGTGACATGTTATTTGTACAGGTTTGGTGCATGGTTGTTGCACCTGTTCATGGTACAGGTTGTGGTACAGGTTGGTGCATGGTTGATGCACTTGTTTATGGTACATGTTGACTATAGGTTGTTTGGTATAGGTTGGTGCATGGTTGATGCACGTGTTTATGGTACAGGTTGATTACAGGTTGATGTGCAAGTTGATGCACGTGTTTATGGTACAGGTTGATTACAGGTTGATGTGCAAGTTGATGCATGGTTCAGGTTATTAGTACAGGTTGTTTGATGCAGGGTGATTGGTACAAGTTTATAGCAGTATATATCACAGTGATAGTATGACAGTGGTTCTATCATTCTACTTATACATCAAGGAGGTTGTACGAGGCAATGACTGGTGGTTGTATCCACCTTCTGGTTGTAGCCAGAGAACATAGGGGGTTGTAGCCTCCTTCTAGTTATAGCCAGAGAATTGGGGAGTTGGAGCTTCCCTCAGGTTGTAGCTTGAGAAGATAGGGGGTTGGAGCCTCCTTCCAGTATCAGCTGGAAAAAAAAGAAATTTGGTGCTTCCAATGAATGTAATTCTTCAAGACATATAAGAAAAATCATTTTGTAGTTTTCTCTTGCTTTGGGTTTCCACGTAAAAAACTGGTGTACTGTGTATGTGTATGATTGTTCATTTGTTCATTGCTTATTTACTCTACATTTATTGGATGATAATGATACATTGATATAACACTTGGATTGTACGGTTAAAAAGGATTAAATTTCTCTATTACTGATTCAGCCCCCCTCTCATTAATCCAACAGGTTATTCATGAGCATGTTTGGTGTACCACATGTCATGTTTAGGGGAATCATAGGGATTTTTGCCCTGTACTTCAAAATTATGTGGAAGAGGGTGCGTCGAGTCCATTTCCATGTATAAAGACAAAATTGTGTGAGATATGTAGATAGTGGGGTCATGTAGAACCTCGCTTCCCAAAGTTTCATAATTACCAAACAATGAACCATACTCCATTCTGTGAGTTTTGTAAATCCATGGTGCATGATGTCAATAATTGCCACTTGCTACAATTGATGTAAGATAATACTCGAGATTTATTATGGGTACAAGAATAGAAAAAGGGTGGCGAGAGTGATGGTGTTGAAAGAGGAAGATACCAAGGTCGTCCTGGAGGTGGATATGGGCGTGGTCATGGCCAAGGATATGGAAAAGGGGGAGGTAGACCCCCCACTTGTCTCAATTGTTGAGAAATTGGTCGTGTATGTTTTGTACCAAACTGCACATGGTTTGTGTATACTACTAAATCCATAGCATTTCACCAAATATTGTTCCGACTTGTTGAAAAAGTAGGAAGACAAGAAGGCCAATTACAACATGGTGCATGCAGAGCCATGCAAGAATAAGAAAAAGAATGAGGAGTTTCATGTTCGGGTAGTAACCAGAGGAGGAGCAAAGATAGGAGTGGAATTTGAGCATGGTGAAGGATCAAGACATAATCTAGATGGGAAGATAAGGAAGGTAGAACACCCCCCCCCCCAAAGTTTGATGTTTCTCAACAAAAAAAGTTGAAGTGATGCGTAGAGAGAACTGAAATAAGGAAGAGTGCACGAGGAGCTACAACATGCACTTGAGGAGGCTCAGATTCGAGAATGAGTGAAGAGGGTGAAATAAAGGTCATTGGAGGAAGCTTGTATCCATGAAGTGGTACAAAGGGTGATGCAGAGGTCGTTGGAAGAGCCTTGCACCCGTGAAGAATTATAGCGCATGATGCAACGATCTTTGGAGGAAGCTCATGTGTATAGAGAAATATAGTGCATGATGCAACAATCAATGGAAGAAGATTCCATATAGAATGAGCTGAAACACATTGAACATAAAGCACATGAAGAGGAATGCCTGGAGGAATTGCAATTCGCAACGCATGCAAAATACTTGTACGACTTGGGTCATAAGGAATAACTTGAAGACCAAGTAAGTTCTTTCTTTAATTATTATTTGTGATTGTTGAATGATCTATAGGCTGAAAGTAAGTTAACATATATGTTGGCTACTTTCATGAGGGAACAAGTAGTGGAGGAAACCATATAAGCTCCTCTTCAAAAAAAGATGAATGTTAGGTTAGCAAGAAGAAGCACACTGGATGAGAGTTCAAGATGACAATGAATCGTGGTGGCTATGACATGGATGGCATCATGTTGGATCTGGGTTTCAACATGAGTATTTTATTGAATAAATCTTGGGAGTTGATGGGTAAACAAAAATTGGTCTAGTATCCCATCCAGTCGTGATTGGAAAATCAATACAAGATCTACCCAATAGGTTGATTGGAGAAAGTGGAATTGAATATAGAAGGAGTAAAAAAAAAGGTTTACTTTGAGGTAATATAAATTAGGGATTAATTTGATCCATAACTTCGTTACTTTCCATTGATTAGACCTTTGATAATAAAGTGATGTTGAATTTAAAGAAGAGGTAGATTTGATTTGAAAAAGACACCCTGCATAAGGTCCCACCGTTGGATCCATATGGAGGAGATAGATATAATGAGCCAGTGGATGAGGATACGCAGAGCTCGACTATTGAAAAAACATATAATATCACAAGGTACGGGGAGGATTACATCAACCCCATTGGGGATGGAGAGTTGAGTTGGAAAAGTGTCAAGTCTTATGACACAAGTTTTGAGGATGCCATGGAAAGGTGACAACATAACATGTATGAGGTCTCCACAAGGAGGCGTGTGCATATCTCTACAAAATAGTGGGAGGAATAATTTGTATCCTATCAGTATGATGGCTCAGAACTGGTGGACACATTTATTTCCTAGATACAATATATTCCCAAATATCTAAGGGATTTGGCACTTGACACAATGCTTATATAAATTATTGCATGATGGTGGGTTGCACATAGAAAACCTTATCGTGAATGGGAAGTTGTCGAAGCATCCATGCAAGAAATATTTAGGCAAAATGTAGAGATTCTTTGATACACTTTCTCTTGCAAAAGGTGATGGATAGTTAAGCAACGACACACTACGTGTAGTCAGTATATGAATGTTTGGTGCATATTTCCCAAGAAACACCTTATATCCCTGGTTCCTCAATTTTACGTTGGGAAGGTCAGGACACCCTTAATAACACATAAAGAAATTTTTCCTACATGGCTCTTTGCAAACCCTATTGAGAATACATGACTTGGGAATTACTGTAGAAGAATCGGTTTGTCAATGGATCCTACCAGAACCAGTTGAGCCTACTCTCATACTTACCAGATGGAAGCTGACCGATTTCACCCACATGAGGATATGTTGTGACCCACCTAGGAATTTTACGTCCATCTAAGCCGCTAGTATAATATCGTCGGGGTACACATGAACATGTGTGACGCCCCTCGGAGAATAAAACTCACACATGTGTGGTGTCTTCTAAGTCATGATTGATTTCAAAGATTTTCCAGTTGCAACATATTTCTGATCATAATGATTAAGAAGACAGGTAGTCCTAACACTTCAACTTCATCTAATTTTGGGAATGTAATCTCATTAACACCATTGGAAGGAGGACAATTTTTCCAATTTAGAATAATGTTGCAATTAATCACCAGATTTGGCGAAAATATCGACATAAATATCCCCAACATACTACTAAGCAATATTACTCTGAGGTTTTACTACGTAGATTCTACTCTAACATAAGTCTGTGTAGTATCACTTGAAGTAACATGCTCAACCAAAGCTTGAATCGCTCCATGAAACTTATAACAACGACAACAACATTCTCTTTTTAATACAACCTTAATCAAAATAAGTAACTCAAAAAATTATGTGCACCAACATACTGATTACATAACATAACCGCACACACATCCATTTAGGTATCATGCACCACCTTTGATTTCATTGTGTGCGGGGTCTATTTCCTTAAATGCACACATGAATTCCAGCCTCTTCGTGCACAAAGGCTACAATCTTGTGCACTAGGCCACTCAATCCTCTTCTTGATGACTCATAACAAAAATCACAAGGTTAACTTAACTGGATAGACTAACCACATTTTTCATATCCATGCACAACTAAAAATACATGCTATAAGCACCATACTTACATGTGCAAGCAACATTAGATAGAATAACAACATACAAGAACTAACCCACGTCAATCATAGATAAAAAAAAAACACAGAATAAATGAGACAAGTACATTAAGAACACTTAACTTTTATGAAATTCACCAACAATGACCTTGACTCAGATGTTCCTCCCATCCATAGACATTGTTTCTCATAATATTTCAACAACAGGTTACCCTTGAGGTGGGGCTCAAGTCCACCAAGGAAAAATACTTCTAGTGACAAACTAAGGTCTGAATCTTATCATATTTTCTTAGTCTTAGGTGCCCGCTACTGCAACTAGCCCATAGTACCTCATTCCCCATGCACCTCTCACACCCATGGAAGTGTTCCCATTCTATGATTAACAGTCCTTCAGATGCCCCAATTCCCTTCTCAGGGTTACCAACAACAGGCTACACATGAATTCTTTGAGCCCTGCGGCTAATGCTCAACACACCAGGGAACATTTGTCATCGATACTCTCACCTAGAGAGTATGCTCCCGGGTCTGAAAACCACTTCTCAACAACCAAAATATCACCTAGAGAGATTGCTAATGGTCTATCAACCCGTCTCCTCAACAATAAACTCATATTATAGCACCATAACTCCTTACAAGCCTCTATGTGCAGATAACTTAATAGTTAGATTTTCCATATAGTTTGACCCCCTTCTACTCACGAGAGCCTGAAACATCAATTTCTTTCAGAATAATGGATAATAATGAAATAATTTCCAAAATACATTAAGGCCAACAATATATATTACATTCCTTCCACTTGACACTTGACACTTGTCACCTTCAAAAGTATATTTAAGCCACTTGGTGACTCGTTCCCTACCCTCGGGAACTTATGATAAAAACATATCCACATTACACTTCTTAGAAATATTATTCAAATATTCCCCCCTTTTCCCTTTTTAGGTGGAGTTGGCACCCCATTGCTTTTTTTCCGAGTCTATCTGCACATAGTGATGTAATATTATATCAATAATCATGATTATATTTACATGGATAGGTGTACTGGCCTATCTGCGTCCATGCTGACCAACCTCATAATCACACATGATCTCCAGCCTCAAAATATATATATATATATATATATATATATATATATCAAATTTGTGTGCTTCCAGGTCATTATTGTGTGCAACATGGTGCAATGTGCACACTTTCCCAGGTGTGCATAACACAAAAAATGTGCACACGCTGTCTTTGATAACACTTCTCCATGCACTACTCATATGCGTGCAACACCAAAACTAGGTGCCAATGGATCACCAACCTAAATGTTCATACATTTACACTTGGTATCATTCGAATCACCAGCCTATATGTACAATTACAAAGAGTTCCATATCATGAACATTACAATCCCCTCCCCCTTATTTATGCATTGTCCTCAATGCATCATATACACATGTACAAACAAATTTTCAAAATCCTTCAAAAATATGAGGTTACTCTGCTCACATAAGATCCTCATGCTCCCAAGTTGTATCCTTAGGACTGTATCAGGTCCATTGGACCTTTACTAGCTCCCTGACTCGATTCCAAAGTTGATTGATTTTCTGATCCAATATGCAAATTGGTCGCACTTGAGATATTCCTTCTAGCTCCACCTAAATCACATTCCAATCAATAATATAATTAGCATTAGGTACGTACTTCTTTATCAATGACATATGGAAATCATTATGAATACTCAAGGATGCAGGCAATGCAAGATCTAAGTGACATGAACAATCCTCTCTAGGATTTCAAATGACCCAAAATATTGTGCTTCTTACTTAGAACACTTTCCCAACTTCAAGGAATTGCGTCTGGCCTTCAATTTCAAAAGCATATGATCATCCACTTTAAAGTCTTTGTGGGTTATGCCTTTATCTACATAGTTATTCTTCCTATCTTGGGAAGCCTTTACATTCTACTTTATCTTTACCATCTTCTCGTACATTTCCCAGAGAAAATATATCCCAACTATTGCATGATCTACTGGGTTGTCCCAACTCACAGGTGTGTTTAACTTTCTACCATAAAGTGCTTCAAATGGGCTCATATTTAAAGATTCTTGTTACCCATTGTTGTAATCAAACTCTACCAAGTGAAGGTAGTCTTCCTATTTTGATGGATTATCCATCACATACATCCTGGGCATATCTTCAATCACTCTATTTACTCTCTCTATCTGGCCATCTGTCTCAGGGTGACTACATAGTTGTTCTTCCTATCTTGGGCAGCCATTAAATTATACTTTATCTTTACCATCTTCTCCTCCATTTCCCATAGAAAATCTATCCCAACTATTGCATGATCTACTGGGTTGTCCCAACTCATAGGTGTGTTGCACTTTCTATGATAAAGTGCTTCAAATGGGCTCATCTTTAAAGATTCTTGATATCCATTGTTGTAATCAAACTCTACCAAGTGAAGGTAGTCTTCCTATTTTGATGGATTATCCATCACATACATCCTGGGCATATCTTCAATCACTCGATTTACTCTCTCTGTCTGGCCATATGTTTTAGGGTGATATGTTGTGTTAAAATTCGGATTTGTCCCAAATCCTTTGAATATCCCTTTCCAAAAGTTCAAGGTGAACTTGGAATCTCTATCAAACACAATTGTCTTAGGTATACCATGCAGCTTAGTAATTTTGCACATGTATAACTCAACAATGTCAGGTGCCTTGTAAGTTGACTTTACTGGAACAAAATGGGTAGCTTTAGTAAGCTTGTCCACCACCACCATAAGAGAATCATGTTACTTAGCAGTCATAGGAAACTTACTTATGAAGTCCATCATCACCACTTCCCACTTCCACTCAAGAATGGGAAAGGGTTGTAGCAAACCAATTGGATGGTTGTGCTCAACCTTGACCTTCTCACATTCGAGACATCTCGCAATGAAATCCGCAACTTCCTTTTTCATACCTGGCCAAAAGTATTACTTCTTGACTACGATAATTATCTTCTGATAACATGGATGTCCAACATAAGGAACCTTATGCATCTCTGACAAAATCAGGCTCTTCAACTCCTGATCATTTGGCATATAAACTCTGTGTCTATAAATGAGGATCCCATCCTCTCTTAACTCATAACCTTCAAAATTTGGATGTGACATACCTTGTTGTAAAGTGACACTTGTATCCATATAGCCTAGATCTGATTTGGCAACTTCCAAAATTCAGGCACACAAATATTTATGGTACATGTTAATGGTTGTATCTTTCATCTCATGCACCCTCCTACTAAGTGTGTCATACACCTCATTCTTTTTTCCTCTGATATGATTTATTTAGAATTCATACTCAATAAAGAACTCTAACCACCTTCTTTGTTTGGAATTTAATCTTGGTTGTCCAAACAAATAATTTAGACCACAGTGGTCTATTCTTATCTCAAAGATTTTATCCATGGGATAATGTTGCCACATCTTCAAGGAATGCATTATGGATTCCAATTCCAAGTCATGTTTAACATAGAGCCTTTCATGCTCTTTCAACTTCCTTGATTTGCAGCATACCAAAAGTCCATTCTGACTCAGGAATCCTCTAAGTCCTTCCTTGCATGCATCCATGCACACAACAAAGTCTGAATCTGGATCAACAATTCTCAAAATTGGTCCACTTATTAAAAAACTCTTCCAGTGCTGAAAACTCCTTGCCCAATCTGGAGTTCACTCAAATCGTGCACCTTCTTTTGCATGGATGTGATTGGATGCACAATATTTGAAAATCCTTCAATAAACATTTTGTATTACCCTATTAGTCCCATAAAAGATCTCACTTCTGCAACATTTCTTGGTGTTGGCCATTCCTCAATGGATTTTATCTTCGTCGAGTCCAAAATTATTCCTTCCTATGAAATGGTATGACTCAAGTAATGAATCTTTTGATGATAAAATAAACAATTTCTTAGGTTTTCATAAATACCATGATCCCTTAATACTTGTAGCACCATCCTCAAGTGTTACTCATTATCTTTCTCCGACTTTGAATAAATAAGAATGTCATCCAAAAATACGATGATGAACTTAGCCGAGTAACTTTTGAAAGATCCATTCATTAAACACATCAAGACAAATGGTTGATTCGACAACCCAAATGGAACCAAGTTGTAAAATCATAATGACCATACCTTGTTCTAAAGGTAGTCTTACTGATGTCTTCTTCCTTAATCTTCACCTGGTGATAACCAAATCTGAGATCTATCTTGGAAAATATATGTGTGCCTCTCAGCTAATCAAACATGTCATCTATCCTTGGAAAATGATACTTGTTCTTCATTGTTACCTTATTCAACTTCATGAAATCTAGAGATGAGACAAAATGTCAATGGTGGATGTTTGGTGAGGAAGAATTGACACCATCGAGTCATAATTCGAGTCGATTCAAAAAACAATAAGGTCGACTATCTGGAAGTCGATCGACTGCAATATAAGTCGACCGACTACAAGATGAGTCGACTGACTGCAAGCCTTTATATTGACGGAAGTTGGAGAAGACAAGTCAATCAATTTCAAGATGAGCCAAAGACAAGTCAACCAACTAAAGGTCGAAGTCGAAGGAAAATTGAGTCGGGAAATACAAGTCATCCAAAGCAAGCTGAGATGACCAAAGTTGAATTTCTCAAGTAAGTTTTCTTCCAAGTTGAGTTAGTCCAAGAAAGAAGTAATCTAAAGGTAGAAGTTGAAGAAAACTTAAATACAAATTGAGTCAAAGATGAAGCAATATGGGTTGACTAGAATTGAAATACTCAATTCTAAATTTCTCCTAGTTGAGTCAACCAAAAATATGTTTGTCGGTTGAATGAGGAAGCAAATATGAAAAAGGGTGAGACCAAGTCAAATCTTTAGTGACTAGAAACTGAGAGGGAAGCAATTTTAATATAACCATCAAGTAAAATTTTTACAAGTTGAGTTTAAATAATCACCAACAAAGGAGATATCTGGAGGTTGATTTAGACATTCACGAAAAGGTAATATGTACTGAAGTTGATTTGTTATCTCACGACGAAAGGAAAATATTGACAAGTTTCCTTCAAAGAACCACCTGTATCGGCCACCTCACACACTTTCTGAGGAAATTTATCATTTGTTGGCTAATTGGGTATGTTATGCAAAAAACCCAAGTCGTAGAATTGTAAAATTCATTTCCATCACTCCAAAATATTTATATAGAAATCATTGTCTAAATTGGTGTACAAAATCAATTAATAAAAAGTTACCATTTTTGTTAATTAAATGAGGGGATGCAATGTTTCATTCCAAAAGGACACATTGTTTCAAGTGGCACCATTTGAAGGACTATATAAGTAAAGGAATATGAAGGGAAGAGTGTGTCTTGGTGGATATATATATATATATATATATATAATGGATTGAATGAAATTTCATTCTATCGGGTTGGTGCTTGTTTACAAGCTGAGTCTTTTCATGAGGATTGGATTCCTCATATCTCATTTGGACCTAAGATCAAAAAGCTATGTCTTGTTGTGAGGGTTGGATTGAGCATTTCTTAGTTGGATATGAGAATTACAAGTTGGGTCTTGTATCAGAGAGTTGGATCTTTCATATTCAGTTGAAATTGAAGATATTAAATTATTGATTTTATTTGTATTCATTCAAGTTAAATAAATAAAAGAATTATATTATATCTACTTCATACAGTTTGTGTTATACATGTTTATGAATAATTGATTGAATAACATATATCTTATTCAGTTAATTTAGTTAATCTATGAAAGTGAGAAAAGTAGCCAAAAGTTCCATACATTGATTCACCCCCGCCCCCTCTCAGTTTCAATGTGTGTTTCAACAATTGGTATCAAAGCGGGTGCCTTCAACACAATTTAAACACTACAAGGTAGATTATGAAGAAATGGATGAACAAATGGCTCTTTCCACAAATGAAGCTCATTTATTTGATGGAACAAACTACTCTTCATGGAGGGAAAGAATGAAAATATATCTTAAGTCAAGAGGATTTGGAGTTTGGGACTTAGTAGTAAGTAAGCCTTGGTACTTAACTACCTCAACGAAAAAATCTAAAACTATAAAAGTAGCAAAGAGAAACAATTCAATGGAATTAAAATCAATTCAAACTGGATTTTCATACTGAATCAAAGAAAATATGGGACACTGCACCTCTGCTAAAGTATTATGGCTCCAGCTAGAGAGTTCTTATCAAAGTAAAGTAAAAACCACAGAAAAATAAGACAATACCATCAAGGAATTGATGCAATCCCTAGTCGTCAATAAAGAATACAACTCAAACGAGGAATTGATGCAATCCCTGATCATCAATAAAGAATACAACTCAAATATGTTATTGATGCAATCCCCGGTCATCAAAAAAGAAGAAAAATCAAACAAGGAATGTATGCAATCCCTAGTCATCAATGAAGAAGATAACTCCATCAAGGAATTGATGCATACCTCAGTAATCACCTAAGAAAAAATATTCAATCTTAAGATTGATGCTATAGATGCATTAGAAAAGATTTGTATGGAACTAGAAAATGGTATATATATAGAAGTTCATGTGGAGGCTCTTGACAATATCGAATACACAACTATGTGCACTCTAGAAGAGTTGGAGAAACTTCAAAAGAAAGATATGTTGCTACTACAACAGTTAGATCAATCTAACAACCATGAAGAGAAAGAACAAAAGTCTCAGCTAGAAGAAAAAGAAGAAGATATCAATAGATTAAAGGTTGAAGTTGTTGATCTAACAAAATAAATGAACGAGTTGAAGGCATATGAAAAACTCAATAAATGCACAGAAGAAATAGAAGAAACAAAAGAAATGTTCAACAATCTAAATACTCAACTTGAAGAAGCTAAGGAAAGTGAAGAAACCCTGAAGAGACAGTTGACTAAAAAGGAAGAATCGTGCCACACGATGGAATTGGAAGCCATCAACATCAAAACGATTCAACTAGAAAACAAGGAAGAAATTGAAATATTGAAGACTGAAGTTGTTGATCTAATAAAAAAATAGAAGAGTTAAAGACATATGACAAAACCAATAAATGAACAAAATTATTGGATGATACAGAAGGAATAGTCATTAGTCTAAAGAATCAACTTGAAGAAGCTAACGAAATAGAAGAAGACTTGAAGATCTAGTTGACTAAAAAGGAAGAAACATGGCACATGTTGGAATTGGAAGTTATCAACCTCAGAAAGAAGAATGAAAAGACAAAAGCAACTGTCAAATTCCAGAACAACTCATCCATCCTGGATAAGATCTAGAACAATCAAAGACCAACCGATGACAAAAATGGTCTTGGATAAAATAAGAAAGAAGAACGTGGCAAGTGGAACACCATTCACAAACATGAGAAAGGATTATCCTCCTCAAAAGGAAAAAGTGCAATCACAAACCAAATATAAACCATGAACTTTGTTAAAGGAGGAATATATAAAAGTAAAAAACAAGAAACATATCAAAAGGCAAACTTCGCATGTCACAACATACTCGAGTATGGAAACACCTTCAATGGTTATTTCTTTTCTTGTAAAATCTTTGGTCACAAAGCATTGGAATGAAAGTGTCCTAAAAAGAAAATTTTAGGAAGGTCCAATAACTTAATGAGATGTTGGAGATGCAATTATGTTGGGCACACAACAAAGTTTTGTCATACCATGAGATGCTACAACTGTGATAATTTTGAGCACAAATCCCAAGACTACGGGAAATCAAGAAGAAAACCCATGGAAAATAATCCATACAAGTCATGAAGGAAATCTAATGAACTTTGGAAGAAAAGAAGAGAGGATTAATCTCAAAGGAAAATGTAGAAAAGAAAAGTTCATCAAACAGAGTGCCTTATGGAAAGATATGGAAAAGAAAATCTGAAGCAGAAAGCAAGAACTATGATGAAGATCTTGCACCTAAAAATGAAGAAATTGATAACAATAAATTGATGGATGAAACTCCTAATAAGGAATGTGAAATTCAATGCTTTGCATATGAAGAGGAACAACCTCAAGGAAGAAGAATTTCTAAAGAATAAGATGAAGAAGATTATGGTGCACAAAAAAGTGGTGATGATGATGAAATCTCAAAAGAAAATCAGTCTGTAGAATAGTGTGATGAATAAAACAAATAATATCTAAAGAAGAAAGAAACAAAAGGAGATCAAAATATATACAGATAGAGTATGAACAAAGAAAAGTTATTAATGATATGAAAGAATAGTAAAGATCTCTTGGAATCAAAGAAATAAACAATATCAAGAAGAAGAAGAAGAAATAGATCAAGAAGATCAGTAAGCTTCACATCCTTGTCCATTATGACAAAGGAGGAGACAATAAAACCCTATTTGAACACAAAAATCCCAAGATATTGAGATAACAACAGCCACATTCACAGTGGGAGAAAAGACATACAAATTTCATTTCCTTTGTCATTGATGTCAAAAGAGGAGAGATAAACAATAAAAACAAAGTCCAAAATAAATGGGACAAAGATAGGGGGAACATCACCTTAGGGGGAGCATCATCTCAAGGGGAGAAGAGAAATATTCCCTTTGTTATTGTTGTCAAAGGGGGAGAGATAAAGAGTAAAACAAAGTTAGCTCAAAGGACGCAAAATACATAATACATTTCACAAGGGAAGCAAGATTGTTTTACTAAGGTTTCCATCAATAACAAAGGGGGAGATTGTTGGCAATTTGGTTGTCATTGATGTCAAAATTGATAAATAGGTGAAGTGTCATTGATTGATTGGTTTGAAAAGCATTGTCAATACTGGAATAATTGTTATGAAGGTGACTTGAATGTCAAGCATTGTCAATATTGGACATAATGTTATGAAGGTTGGACATAATGTTATGACAATGGATTGAATGTCAAGCATTGTCAATATTGGGCATAATGTTATGAAGGTGACTTGAATGTCAAGCATTGTCAATATTGAACATAATGTTATGAAGATGATTTGAGTATCGATAGAAAGATAATATTGACTAATATAGTGTATGAGCTTGATACATGCATCCTATATTGTATAAAGTTGAGATTGCATCATTAGCATCCATGCACAAAAGAAGAAATTGTGAAGAAATTGTCCAGATAAAAAGGGTAAATGGATAATCCAATATGGATCCATACAAATCACAAATAAAGAATTTAATAAGACATGGTTCATTAAAAGTGATTAAGAAAACATCATTTGAAGAAGAGTCCAGAGATGAGATAGAACATCAATGGTGGATGTTTGGTGAGGAAGCATTGACACCATCGAGTCACAATTTGAGTCGATTCAAACAACAATAAGGTTGACTATCTAGAATTCGATCGAATGGAAGAAGAGTCAAAGAGAAGTCGAATAATTGCAAGCCTGCAGATTGACGAAATTTGGAGAAGACAAGTCTATCGATTTCAAGGAGAGCCAAAGACAAGTCGACCAACTAAAGATCGAAGTCGAAGGAAAATTGAGTTGGTAAATAAAATTCGGCCAAAGCAAGTCGAGACAACCAAAGTTGAATTTTTCAAGTCATTTTTATTCCAAGAAAACTTAAATACAAGTCGGTTCAAGGCTGAAGCAAGATGGATTCACTAGAATTGAAATACTCAAGTCGAAATTTATCCTAGATGAGTCGACCAAAAATATGTTTGTCGGTCGAATAAGGAAGAAAATACGAAAAAGGGTGAGACCAAGTCAAATCTTTAGTGACTAGCAGCTGACAGGGAACCGATTTTAATATAACCATCAAGTAAAATGTTTACTATTTGAGTTTAAATAATAACCAACAAAGGAGATATGTGGAGGTCGATTTAGACATTCACAAAAAGGTAATATGTACTGAAGTCGATCTGGCATCTGATGACGAAAGAAAATCTTGAAAAGTTTCCTTCAAATAATCACCTGCGTTGGCTACCTCACACACTTTCTGGGTAAGTTTCTAATGTGTTAGCTAATTGGGTATGTTATGCAAAAAACCCATGTCGTAGAATTTTAAAATTCATTTCCATCACTCTGGAATCTTCATACAAAAATCACTATCTAAAATGGTGTACGAAAATCAATTAATAAAAGTTACCATTTGTGTTAATTAAATGAAGGGGTGTAGTGTTTCATTCCAAAATGACACATTGTTTCAAATGGCACCCTTTGGAGGACTATATAATTAATGGAATATGAATGGAAGAGTGTGTCTTGGTGGATATATATATATATATATATATATATATATATAATGGATTGAATGAAAGTTTATTCTATTAGGTTGGTGCATGTTTACAGGCTGAGTCTTGTCATGAGGATTGGATTCCTCACATCTCAGTTAGATCTAAGATCAACAAGTTGGTTCTTGTTATGAGGGTTAGATTTCTCATTTCTTAGTTGGATCTGAGAACTACAAGTTGGGTCTTGTATCAGAGAGTTGGATCTCTCATATTTAGTTTAAGTTGAAGATATTAAATGATTGATTTTATTTGTACTCATTTAAGTTAAATGACTAAAAGAATGATATTTTATCTACTTCATACAGTTTGTGTTATACATGTTTATGAATAATTAATCGAACTACATATATCTTATTTAGTGAATTTAGTTAATCTATGAAAGTGTGAAAGTAGACAAAATTTTCAGACACTGATTCACCCCCCCTCTCAGTGTTAGTGTGTGTTTCAATAGATACATAGTCTCATCATACCATCCTTCTTCTTCAAAATAAAACTGGAGCACTCCAAGGTGACACACTTGTGCGTATATACCCCTTCTTCAGAAGCTCTTCAAGTTGCATCTGCAACTCCTTTAGTTCTGGCGTACTCATCCTATAAGGAGTCTTGGATACAGGTGTTTCTTCCGACATCAGATTTATAGAGAAGTCAACATTTCTTTTTAGAGGAAATCCCAGTATTTCTTTAAATACACCCTCAAACTCTTTTAGTATTGCACAGTGTTTCGCACTTGGAACTTTATCCTTAGATGCCTCTTCCATGTGCGCTTCGAATATTTGACACCCTTTCCTGAAACTTTTATTCAAATACAAAGTTGAAATTTCTCTGATAATTACAACTCTTGGAATTCCTTGAACTAATCTCAAATTTCCTTCCTCATTCAAACAAGTGAATGCTTTATTGTAACAATCCAGGACAACATGGTGCTTGTCCAACCAATCCATACCAATGACGAAATCATATGAGCCCAAAGGTATAATATTCAAATAATCCTTTGTGTGCAGCCCATTCATCTCCATTGGACATGCTTTAACCATTTCATTGATTTTTCTTTTTTCTCATGTAGCTAACTGCACCAACTAAGGTTTTCCAAGGTTGCTTCTCAACAGATGGAATATTTCCACCAATAGGTTGGTCGTTAATCTTACCTTCCACCTCGATCATTTGCAACTGAAACTCAATCTTCTTGTTATCCAACACTATGTAAATCCTTGGCACATTTCTACCCATGTCCTCAATTGTTGTAGCTTGTTGAACACTATGCACAATCCTCTCTTTATCACATATTTGAGGGAAATATCTGTGCATATGATTTACGCCACAACCCCAACACTACATAGGTTGTTTCCATGACTTTTGTCCCATTGTTTCCGACATTCTGGGATCCTAGAGGGTTGACTGTTCTTACGCAGTATTTTTAAAAAATGGTGTCTTAGCTCCCTTCTTCCTTTGTTCCCCCTTACTTTTCATTGTATCTTCCCAAGCCTTTTGGAAATTTGGTCTTCCCCTTTGTTTCTCATAAGACACTTAGCACACCTTATGCAGGGATGATTTTAGGGGATAAATTTCACTCATGGGCTAATTTTCTATGGTTTTTCCAAAAACGAGATTCGTTATTTTAAAAATGATTTGCCCAAATTCTATAGGATAAAATTATTTTTTCTTAAAAATCACCAAAATTTTATAAAAACTATATAAAATACTTAGACATTTTAATATTTTAAAAAAAATATCACCAAACATTTATTGTTCACATATGAAGGATTAGTAATATTCACCAAGGTTTCTACATTTTAAAATAAATTTCCATCCTTAAAATCATCCCTGACCTTATGGTTTCTTTCAACATCTTAGGGTCATCATATTGTATCTTGTCACTAAAAAATGAGGGAAACCCACTCAATTACCTCTGAATCTTCACTTGTTCATCCTTGATGAAAGACACATATTTCAACATCTCTAAAAATCTCATTTTGTACTCATCTATTGTCATGCTCCCCAGCTTGAGTTCGAAGAACTACTTCATTTTCCTATCATAATAGCGCTTGGTTAAGTATTTATTTTGGAAATACCTCTTGAAATCCTTCCAAGTCACTTTCTTCTCATCAATGTGTTGCACTTTCACATAATGATCCCACCACATTGATGCCTTTCATTTTAACTAATAGATAGCAATTCTCCCTTCTCCCTACACAGAATAATTGTGTAGCTAAAAGTATTTCCTCATACCAAACAACCAGGTCTCCACATCTTCGTCCTTCTTGTGCTCATGGTCAAAGGTAGGAGGCTTGATCTTAGTCATTTTTCCCTGTAGCTCATCCACCCCAATCCTTCTCTTATTCTTTCTGACAAGAGATGGACTCGAGATACTGTGCGCTTTCCTAAAAGAATACTTACTAACACTTCTTTCTTCTCTTTTGTTTTCATCATGAGACCTTCGACTTCTTGATCTACTCATATATGTCTCCTTATCCATTTTATTTTCTATTGTATCCAATCTTTGCATCAACTTGACATTGAAGTCATCTTGTTGCTCTTGGGATCTCATAAGCCTCTCATTATCATCTTTATGGCTCTAGACATGTTTCTACAATCCCTTTATGGTTTCTACCAAATTCATGCCTTCCTCCTTGGATTCGATACCATTGACACCCAAACTGACATATATATTTATGAAATCCCCATCAGGACTATAAGTCCTTCATGCATATTCCATGCTTTTAACCTTCTGCATTGATTCTGTCCTTCTCTAATTGTTGTAAATTCTGCAAAATGTGTAGGCAATCAGGATTTGTTAAATGATTTCATGCAACAACTACATGAAAACTTTGCACCATTTTGTCAGAATCCTTCCCTTGGATTTCTTGGATGATTTTAATATCCCAATCTCTAGTACGCAGACCCACACATCACTGTTCTTGCGTGCAACACAACTATATACCATGCATGAATGGTTTTCTGTGAAAACTAAACTTTGCACTGTGAAATACCAATTTTATGTGCACACCTCTATTCATGCTAATCTTTGGCCCATATCAGTCCATTGTTGAATACAAATTCTTTGATACTAGAATGTAATGTACCCAGTCTCCCACTGAGTCTCATTACCACGTTACACATGATATGATACCAGAATGTAACATCCCCAGCCATCCAGACTGGGTCATGCTACTCCATACAACACTCTAATATTGATATGATAACATAATGTACCATCCCCAACCACCCCATCCTTGGACATTTCACACAAACTCAACTTCTGAAGATCTGAGTCAACCAAACTGTAACATCCCCATCATACTATTGAGAAATGTTACTCTAAATTTTTATTGTGCAAATTATACTCTAACATAAATTCACATAGTATCACTTGAAGTAACACGTTCAACCCAAGCTTCAATCATGCCATACAACTTATAATAGTGGAAGCACCATTCTCTTTTTAATACAACCTTAAGCAGTGGAACTAACTCAAAAAACTGCACACACCATCATACTAATCACACAACGTAATTGCATGCACATCCATCTAGGTGTCATGCAACACTTTTGATTTCACTATGTGCGGGGTCTATGTCCTTAAACACACACACGAATTCTAGTCTCTTGATGCACACATGCTACAATCTTGTGCACCAGGCCATTCAATCCTCTTCTTGATGACTCATAACCAAAATCACAAGGTTAAATTAAATCGAAAGACTAATCACATCTGTCATATCCATGCAAAAATGCAAATATAGGCTATAATCACCATACTTACATGTGCAAGAAACATTAGAAAGAAGAACAAAAAATACTTATATGCAACAACATACAAAAATTAAACCATGTCAATCATAGATTAAAAAGAACACCCTAAAAAAGAAAAGTATAATAAGAACACTTATCTCTTATGAAAGTCACCAATTGTGGACTTGACTCAGAAATTCCTCCCAACCATAGATGTCATTGCTCATAATATTTCATCAAGAGGTCACCCCCAAGCTGGGGATAAATTCCACCAGGGGTAAAAGACTTCTAGTGACACACTAAGGTGTGATTCTTAACATAATTGCTCAGTCTTAGGCTCTTGTTGATGCAACTAGCCCATAGCCCCTCATTCTTCACACACCTGTCACATCCAAGGAAGTGTTCCCCTTCTCTGCTCAACAGCCCTTCTATTTTCCCACTTCCTTTCCCAGGGTTACCAACAACAGGTCAGACAAGAAGTCTCTAATCCCTGTGATTAATGCTCAATGCACCAAGGAACAATTCTCAATGATACTCTCACCTGGAGAGTATGCCTCTGGGTATGACAACCATTTCTCAACAACCAATATCTCACCTAGAGAGATTGATCATGGTCTGTCAACTCGTCTCCTCAACAGTAAACATAGATTACAACACCACAAACCCTTACAAGATTCTTTGTGCAGATAAGGTAATAATTGGATTTTCCATGTAGTCTGACCCCCTTCTTCTCACAAGAGCCTGAAACATCAATTCCTTCTCAAATAATGGATACTAATGCAATAATTCCAAAATTACACTAAGGTCAACAAATATATTGTCAACCTCCCTCTCTCTCTCTAGAACTCTCTATGTCTCTCCCTCTTTCCCTCTCCCTTTCTACCAAAATTCTCCTCTCCCTTTCTCTCCCTCCATCTCTCTCCCCCTCTCTAGGACCCTCACTCTCTCTCCCTCTCACTCTATACCTTTCTCTATCTCTACCCGTATCTCCCTGAATCCATCCTTCTCTCTCTCTCGCACATACACACACCCCTATTCCCCTCTCTCACTCTCTCCCTCCTTCCCCATATCTCTCTTTTCCCCCCTCTCTTCTCCACCCCT
>JASDQU010241888.1:74804-93514 GCA_032191745.1 Picea mariana | reverse complement strand
GGTTGCAGCTGGATTCCAGTGCATCATATACATTTACATGGAAAAATGATTCACTATGGTACAAAGATCACTTATATTTATGTAAGAACTCCCAACTCAAACAAAAGGTACTATTGGAGTTGCAAACCTCTCCAGTAGGAGGGCACTCGGGATTTTTGAAAACCTACCATAGAGTCAAGAAGGATTTTTTTTGGGATGGCCTTAAAAATGATGTTCAAAGGTTTGTGGAAAAATGTTTGGTTTGCCAACAAAATAAGGTGGAAACAATTAAGACCCGAGGTATTTTACAACCATTAGGAATCCCAAGTCAGCCCTGAGAGGAGGTTTCCATGGATTTCATCACAGGGTTACCAAAGTCTGAAGGAAAGAGTGTCATCGTGGTGATTGTTGATAGACTGACCAAGTACGCACACTTTTGTGCACTCTCTCATCCCTTCAAATCTAGTATAGTTGCCACCTCATTCATGGAGACAGTTCAAAAGCTACATGGCAGTCCAAATATTATTGTAAGTGACAGAGATCCCATCTTCATTGGACATTTTTGGACAGATTTATTTTCTTGTTTGGGTACTCAATTGGCTCATAGCTCATCCTATCATCCTCAATCTGATGGATAAACTAAGATAGTGAACAAATGTTTGGAAGGCTACCTTCGTTGCTTTGTCTATGGTAAACAAACACAATGGTTCAAATGGTTACCCTTGGCAGGATGGTGGTATAACACTTCCTTTCATACTACAAAAAAAATGACACCCTTTATGGAGCTCTATGGATACCACCCTCCTTCCATCACTTCTTCTCTAAAAGAAAAATCCAAGGTTCAAGCAGTGGCAGATCACATCGAGCATCAACAACAAGTTCTCCAAATCTTAAAGGAAAACCTGACCATGGCACAGAATCACATGAAACAACAAGCAGATCAACATCGTAGTGAAAGAAGTTTTGATGTAGGGGAATGGGTGTTTTTAAGACTACAACCATACAAACAAATGTCCCTCAAGCAAGCCAAGAAGGATAATAAGTTATCACCAAAGTACTATGGCCCTTATAAGGTGTTGCAAAAGATTGGTACTATGGCATACAAATTGGAGTTGCCTGCATCTTCACGAGTACACCTAGTTTTCCATGTTTCATGCTTAAAAAAGGTTATAGGTGACAAGATCCCAGTTCAAACTATATTGCTAGAACTTGACAAGGAAGGAAAAATCATATTGGAGTCTAAATCCATCACTGACACAAGAATTTGCATGCTAAGGAATAGATCCATTTCAGAGTATCTCATTAAATGGAGGAAACTATCGGCCGAAGATTCCACTTGGGAAGATGATTCCTTTATACAGAAGCATCCAGAGTTACTCAAGAGTTGCGGAAAACACTTTTCTTAAGGGGAGGGGCATGTTAAGCCATAATATTGTCTCATTACCCCTTAATTGGGTCATATTGCATTAGTAATGTTATTTTATTTAAGTTAGGTTTATTCCATTAGTTGTAATTATACGTCCTAGTCTCCTATATATACCAAGGGGACATTTTCATTTGGAATCATCTTGTACTTGAACATTTATGTGGAGTTAAAGGAGGTTGCCCCATCGAAGAGGCTTATTATCTAAAATTCTCTCTTTTTCAAGGCTTTGAGTACTTATTCTGAGGGTTTTCTATGATATATTGATATTTAGTTCTTAACACATTTCCTCTATCCTTTTGTCTTCCCCTATTCTCCATGTTCAACACATTACCTGATGTCTCACCCGTGCTTTTCTGTCGCATTTCCTCACTAAGGATAACACCAACAACATCATCAAATTTTAAAATATTTGAACCAGAGATAGAGTTACTTACATCCATGACCAAGTCGTTCCATCTTTCTAGCAATGAGAACAAGATTAGAAGGTCCCTAACCTCATCATCAAAGTCCACTTTTACAGAACATAGTTGATTAGTAACTGTATTAAATTCATTTAAATGATCTGCAACAGACCCACCTTCTGACATCTTCATATTAAATAATATTTTCATTAGAAATACCGTATTAGACGTCGAGGGTTTTTCATACAGTTTATACAACACGTCCATCAGATCCTTCGTTGTCTTTTCTTTCGAAATATTGAAAGCCACCGATGCTGCCAAGCTCATTCGTATCGTTCCTAGAGCCTTTCTGTCAAGAATCTCCCATTCTTCGTCCTTCATGGATGTTGGCTTCTTTGCTACTCTGCCCAATGGTAGGAATAGATCCTTCTGATATAAATAATCGTCCATCTGCATCTTCCATAACTCATGGTTTTGGCCATTAAATTTATCTACCCTAAACTTTCCATCTTCTGACATTGCTCCCATTCGAACCAAGAACCCTCTCTTCCAGTGAGTTACCTTTCACTCTGATACCAATTGTTAGAAAAACAGGACCGCGAAGAAATAAAATAAAATAAATGCATAAACAAAACATAGAAGATACACAATACAATAGAGACATAGATTTATGCGGTTCACCTAGTGTGGGCTACGTCCACCAGAGAAATTGCCAGGTCCTTCCTTTATTATTATCTAGTAAATGAAGGGATACAACCTACATCAAAACCTGTTGTAACTTCCTCTTATTTCTCTCACAGTATCCTCTCTCAGAATACAATACTCACCATAATGCATAGCCGCAATACATTTCCCTCATACTAGATGATTGCCTTCTAGGGAAAAAAAACCTAACATAATTTATACCGTTAGATCTGCAACCTTATAATGAACGGTCCAAATTTACAATGAAATTACAATATACATTTACAAGGAAATTTTTCCTTTGGGAGCTTTTCCCCCAAACCCCCCAGCTGGGGAGATAGCCCCCTCCGAACCCCGCAGAGGGGGTACCCCCCCTCTTCACTCCCCTGCGTGGAAGAGTGTACATAATTCTGGGGTGTAAAGTCTTCATGGGTTATAAACACAGTTCAAAGCAGGGACCTCTGAATCAGGAAGATAATTAGGCTCCACAACCAACATTACATCCAAGGGAACGAGCGCAAAGCTCTTAAGCCTTCCAGAGCTAACAAAGCTCAAGAAGAGTAGCGAGATTGAAATAGAAATTGGAATAGCAGCCATTGCACAGGAATAACACACAAACAATAGTTTTCATTACTTAATAAACAAATGGAGGTTACATATATAGCATGCAGATCATTGACACAAGTGGATCTGATTAGCTAAAAATAGTAAACCTAGAAACTCACAGTTACAACAGTCATAGTTAACCTAGAAACTCATAGTTACTACAGTTGTAAGCATTATCTCTAACACCCTCCCTTAATGCTTACATTACAAATATCACAATCACAAATTACAAAACATAACAAAAGGTTACAACACTAGAACTTTCATCTGTCTGTCTGATTTGGTCTTCCTTAGCACTGAAACTCACTTTGCAATCACCCAGTTTCTGCATTTTCTTCTCCACACATTTGAGCTACCCACTAACACATTTAAATTCAAAACACCTCTGACCATATTTCTTGCACTTGTATACTGGACAATTTGACAACTTGGCTCATCGGGGCTTCCGTGATAAAAGTTGACAATTATTGATGCATTCTATGAACTTGCCTTCATCTATAGGATTTTTTCTTTCAGCTATCCTTCAGTATCTAGAAGAAAAGTTTGGATAGTGAATGTCCTCAACATTCCTTTACACAAGGTGACTTCCAATAAAAACAATGTACTTGATACTGGGGCTACCAGCTTGCATCAAAATACAAGTTCTTATTTTTTACATAAACAGTTAGACACAAAACTTTAAACTCACCAGATAAATGTAACCTGTAATTGTCGATCTTGGAGCACCGAAGTACAACAAGAATCTACAACTTATAACATACTCGACATAATCAAACTAGTAACTTGCTCTTGTGGCACCGAAAAACACGCAAGAACTACAAGCTTGAACTACATAACTATGTTCAAAATTTGGTTCTTCTTTACAACTTAAACAATATAAAAAATTTTACAAACCAAACTAATACTAACACACTAAATACACACTAATTATTATAAGTTTCCCCTCTTTGCTTTTGACCAGAATTAACAAGTCATTAATTGTATATTGCATTGCCTCTTTTGTATGTAGTTATGGATGCATGCAGGGTAGAAGTAAGCAACGTTCTTGTTGACCCATTGGGCTCTGAATGACTAGTTTGCCGCCACATTCATAACATTCATAATGACCTCCATGAATGGAAATAAAGCGAACTTCCCCAGCCACATATTTTTGTTTTCAACACAGTAGAATAGATTCGCTATTGTTTGCGGATCAAGCCCATATATGCCACGCCCTTGTGGCTCTGACTCACAATGCTATAGATCTCATGGAAGTGAATGACATGTATGCTCAGAGGTTTGAAATAACCTTGAAAATATATCACCCAATTTAAACGTCAAATCAGCAGATTGCCATTAAATAGCGGCCATCAATAGATTGCTTCATATGCTCTCGGGAATGTGGAAAGCACAATAGAAAATTCTTTGTCAATGTGACTCCTCCACATAGGTAACTCCAACTAATTAAAGCACAAAACAAATGTTGCAGATGCAGAGATCCGAACATCTCCCTCTTGCATGCCCTCCAGCGCCCAGCTCCAAATTCTCTTCACCACGGGGATATTCCTCTAACATGCAGTGGAATTAAACACACATTAATAAAAAATTCAACACTCCCAATCTACGTATGTATAGGATAATATCCTCTCAATCTATTTCATATTCCTGGGCACTCCGTGAGGAGCTAAGCCCAGCCAAGCTCTGATACCAAAATAGAAATTGGAATAGCAGCCATTGCATAGGAATAACACACAAACAATAGTTTTCATTACTTAATAAACAAATGGAGGTTACATATATAGCATGCAGATCATTGACTCAAGTGGATCTGATTAGCTAAAAATAGTAAACCTAGAAACTCACAGTTACAACAGTCATAGTTAACCTAGAAACTCACAGTTACTACAGTTGTAAGCATTATCTCTAACAAATTGAAGTATCAAAAGGGAAGGCTCATTTGTTCAGATGATGAACGAATGAGAAACTATTTGAAAAGAGCCAAGGTCCGTTATGATCATTGGATATAGAAAGGAGTGTGGGAGTTAACCCCTTGAGTCCTTCGGACTTCGCGAGTTTGACAAACTGTGAGTTTGTCATAAGGGAAGTAAAAATCGCTGAATTCCTGAAGTTAATTTGGACCGTCGATCTCTAGATCCTTTGGGATCCTTCTCAACCATTCGATCTATGAGATTTGGAGCCTGTGCCTCAGGAGAGTCGCATGTTGGAGTGACCCAAACCCCAAAGGTGAAGTTACAGAGCACTTAGAAGACCCTCACAAACTTACCAGACACTTTGCAGCTCAGTAAGAAGTGCTTGAGAGAACATTGCCAAGAAGGCACAGATATCCCTTTGGAGAATAGAAGGGACAAAGACCTTTTAGGTCTAAGCAGTTGAAGCTTAGAAGAGATAGTGCTAAGAGGGAATAAGAGGCGGACTTGTTCGAAGCCTAGAAGCTCGGGAGAGATAACATTTTCATAAGCGTAGACGAGACTCAATATCACAAGGCTCACAAGAGGAAGTTCAAAGGTGAAGCCTTTGAAAAGTTTGAAATATTTCAAGTCAGGGAAGAAAGAGAAAGATCAAGAGGAGGAGAAATAGTGGTCATTGGATCAAGCACTGTGAAGAACTTGAACTGTTAGATCAGATTCTAGACAACGAGAAATGAGCGTACATGAGATCATATCTGAGAACGAGGACCAACAGCTGTTGGATCCCAAGGAAAGTGAATGAGGTCTAACCCTCTGAAGGTGCAAAGGAGAGTGGACTTGTCAACATCCCGAAGTCTCGAAGTAATTTGGGACTATCCATCGTCAAGGAGGACAAGTGGCGTAAGATCCACAACTTTGGAGGTTTGTGGACAAGGAGGAGTAGAAATAGTTGAAGTAAATCCTGGTCATTGATCGCCAAGGGGATAGGTGTCAAGAGATCATATATTTCGGGTAAAATCCCTCCATAGAAATGGGTGCATAAGAGTTGAAACTCCTGAAGCCTGGAGATCCGAAGTCCCGAAGTAAATCTCAGCCGTCGGATCGAAAGGGACACATGGTAGAGATCCATTGTCCCTGAGTGAAGACCCAAAGTAAAATTCAACCATCAGATCATATGAAGTAGAATTGAACTGTTAGGTCTAGAGGATAGGTGGCATAAATCTATGGATTCTGGGTGAATACCTGAAGTAAACGGCAATCGTCAGATCATCTGAAGTGGATATCAAGCGTCGGATCACCCGAAGTGGATCTGAGCTATCAAATCCAAGGGAAACATGGCAAAAATCTGAGAACTCCGAATAAATATCCGAAGTAATTCGTAGTCCTCCAATCTAAGGGAGACGTTGAGAAAATATGTGGACTCTAGGTAAATACATTAAGTAATCCTCGATCATCAGGACACACGTCAGTGGATTATAGCCTTCAGATAAAAGCCATTGGGAAAAAGGGTGAAGTTTGAGATTTGAGATCTCAGAAGTCTGAAACCTAAAGGAGATCTCGACCTTTGATCGAGAATAGGGCCACAAGACCGTTGATCCAATTGAAATATCAACCACCCAAAGTAATGGTAGGACCATTGGTCCAGTTGAAAGTTCAACTACCACTACTACATTGGGTGGAAATTACGACGAAATATTACGACGGTTTAAAATTTCGTCGTATTTTTTTTTCTTTTTTTAGACTAAATTTACTTTTTTTTCAGGGTCTAACTATTCATCGCTCTAGCGACCAACATTCCATGTTGGTCGTTCTAGTGACCAACATTCCAAATTTAGTCATTATAACGACCAACTATGGCACGTGTGAGAATCAAACGGTCATTGACTTATTGTTTGGTCAATTTAACCAAATTCATTGGAAGACCGACGAAATCAATCCTATATATATCCGAGTTACGACAAATCTTCTATAGTTGCAACAATCATTTTCGATAGTTGCGTGATTAAGTTTCTACAGTTGCGACAATCATTTAGGTGTTCTGATGCAACGGTGTTTTGGTTTTTTATGAAATCTTGATTTCAATTCTCTTTCAAGAAGAGAAACTTTGAATTGATCAGACTCTACATAGCTGAGATTTTGAAGGTTAGTACTTAAAAATTGTCTGTGTGATTTAGTAATTTGGTGGTATTGAACTATTTTATGGTTTATTTTCACTCCTTAAATAATATTTTATGGTTTATTTTAACTCCTTAGAAAGATTTTATGGTTTATCCACTTTTCACAATTTCAAGATCCTATAAAAATGGATCTGAAAATAACTAAAACTAAATATAATCAAAAAAGGATATGACAAGTAAGATCACTATAGGTTGAATTTACCCTCTTACCATTACTTGGTAGTCTGCAAGTGAAGATCATGGAGTTCAAGATCTCTATTTGACAGTTGGGCGATTTCTATCAAAAATAGAAATTCCATTTGTCTTCCTTCTTTCGCCATATGTCTTCAAAACTTAGTGAGGAGGATGATTTAACTTCTGATAATTATTATCTTTAATTTGATACCATTCCCACATGTTCTGGAACTCAAAAAATGTGATCTGGACAGAAAGAATTAAATTATGGAGTCTTCAACATATTCGGTGGCTCATTGGTCTTGTTTTTTACCCTTTAGCCGTTGAAAGTCAGAGATTTCGGCGGCTCACTACACTGTCAAATTTGTCACTTAGCCACCGAAAACCCTAAAATAAACTCCTATCTGATACTTTTCATATCTCTACCTCATGAATATCTAGTGATCCATTCAATTATTATGTTTTCCTTCAATTGACATATTAAAACCCTTAATGTGAAGATATGTATCTAAAAGGAGTTAGAAACTATAATGAAGCAAGATGGAGTAATGATGTTAATTCACAATCATAGTATGAAAATGGTGTTTTGAAAAGACACCAAGATGAGAAATTATGACATGAAATTTATTCAAAATATCATTTGGAAAAAATGGAATCAAATTAGTATATATGACAAAGATTTTTCTAGAGGAATATGCGCTCTCTTGGACCCATAGGAAATGGATCTACTAGATGAGGTAATAGTCCAATCTAGTTTTTCAATCTCTTTGAAGACTTCTTTACAGTCATATTCATGAGAATATTTAAGATTTATACACCTAAGAACATGCAGAGGAAACAATAGTGTTGGGAGCCCCAAACAAAATTCAAGGATGAACTACTAGATGAAGGGAAGGTCCTTGTTAATATATTAAACCCTGTCCAATGTTAGACAAATTAAAAAGCAAGTAGTATTTCTAATGGATCTAAGGAAATGGAAAAGGAAATTATTCCAGATTTGGATCTCATCCACTAGTGCTAGAGAAGAGGAAAATGCACATTAAAAGACATGATAACGAAACTTAGACGTGTTGTTTTGAAATTTCTTTCTTAAAGGACAATCTTAGGATCCAACTTGATATCTTTCCTTCCATGTAATTGGCTCATAAACCCATTTATCTTTTTATATCCTATGGAAAGCATTATATCCTACAGGAAGCATCATCAACCTCTTCCCTTTAAGTTCAATTGTATTTGCCTCTAACATATATAGGTATGGGAAATCATTACACATGCCTTGAAATCACTAGTTTTTTAGTCTCCATCCTTTGTTTTAAGAAAAAATTATCAAAATGATTAAGAATGAAATATTGATGCATGAGAATATATTTCAATCATATTAAAAATATCTAGGGAGGCTTCCCAAGAAAAACACCATACTTTGTAATGTTCCATGCAATTACAAAAATTTATAAAGATATTGAAAAACAATCTATAGTATTAAGCAATGGGGATAAATAAATTTATTAGTATCAATGGATTTTCCATCCATTTCTATAACATATGTTGTTACATCATTAAAAAATACCATTATAGAATGTTTGAAATCATTGGGCAAAAGTTATGGGTTAGAGGAGGGATGAACTCTCTGTTCTCCACGTTCATCTAAAAGGAAACTAATTTTATTTTATTTAGTAGTTTCAAACTAGTAACTCTATCTAATGTTTCATATAAAGTCTTCACAAAAAAATTAACCATGTGAATCTATTAGGGTCCTACCCTAACTCCCTTAAATAGATAGATAGATTGCTATGTACTGAGGCCAGGTCTATTAAATAGGGACTATATAGTATATGTAGTGTGAAAGAAATAATTGTAATAAGGCTTACTACAAGGTTCAACCTACTATAAAGTTCCTTCACAAGAGAGTTCTTCCAGGGTTAGATAGAAACTAAAAAATGAAGTAGAAGCAAGGTAATGAGATGTCTTGTGAAGCTTATTGTAATGGGAACTCTACTCATATAGTGGGATCCTCCTTGATGATGTAAGTGAACATTTCTTTCATCAATAAAGGTAGTAGTACTTGTGGAATTTTGGTTCCCATGCAATTGCCTATTTGAATTTTGGTTTGAGATCTCTGTTTGATAGTTGGGCAATTTCTGTCAAAAGTAGAAATGCCATTTGGCTTCCTTCTTTCACCATATGTCTTCAAAACTTAATGAGGAGGATGATTTAACTTCTGATAATTATTATCTTTAATTTGATACCATTCCCACATGTTCTGGAACTCGAAAAATGCGATCTGGGCAGAAATAATTAAATTCTGGACTCTTCGGCACATTCGGCGGCTCATTGGTCTTGCGTTTTTCCCTTTAGCCGCTGAAAGTCAGAGCTTTCAGTGACTCACTACACTGTCAAATTTGCCACTTAGCCGCCGAAAACCCTAAAATAAACTTAGGTTTAATTTAAGAAGAAAATCGATTTATACATTGAAATACCATCTTTAAGAGCTTGTCTCTAAGCCTTTAAATCTGAAGAAATTGAAAATGATTCTTCTTCTTAATGCTCGTCTTATCATGTGATTTGGAAATCATTAGCAAGTTATTTTTTATCACTAACATAATGTATCATTTATCATTACCATGCCAAGGAATTGCTTGCTAGTTTTGACTGGTTGTCTTCAAATTAATTTTCTTTACATCATCATTTTTTATGATAATTAAAGTTGCCTTTACACTTTCTTATGTCATGATTTATTTTTCTCCCCAAACTCTTTCTTGCACTTCTATCAATTTTGTTCCTCGATTTTGACAACATAATAGTAGGTGGATCACAACAAAGAGATTATTAGAAGATTCATTTATGTTTGGATGTTTATGTGTATGTCAATGTGTTGTTTTAGAACCAAGTGTCATTTAGATTCCCAAATAGCCAGTGTTGTACATTGGATATGAAATGCATTGGTTTTATGCTTTGTTCCTTATTTTTTCTAGTTGATTTTAGGTTTCATGCTTTGTCCCTTATTTTTTTTGAACATGCTGTATAATTTTCATTACAAATATCTAAATATATACTAGATTATTTGAATAGATTTGTATATTGTACTTATAATGTTTCAATGGATTTGTTGTAATATGTAATTACAATGTCAACTCCAGACGAGAAAAGAGAGCTTGTTATGTTAAAGTGGCAAATGGTGATTCATGGTGATGGGAAATGTTATTTTCCTTGTTGTGAATGTAGGGGTTTTAATGGACACGTTGAAGGGGGCAATGAATATCGTCCCATGGTAAGTAATTAGTTATTATAGATATTTAAGGGTATTATACATTACTTGTTTTTTTTTAATTTATCTTTCAAAATAATATTTGTGATATACTCTAACTGTATTTTATTACTTCTATTGTTTTTATTAAAAAAAAATAATCCTAAGAATGTGATGTCGCCTAGCAGGAGACATTTTCATAGAGATAATACTGAAGAACAAGCTAAACTTAATCATGTGGATAATGATGATCACGTTATTCCAATGGAAAATGATGATATTAATAATACAGTTGATGATGATGGGACAAATAGATTGATCCAAGACATTTATAATGCTCCAATGGATGATGATGTCAACTTGGAGGAGGATAACTTGCAGGATGATAATGATGACAGTGATGAGGACAATGATGATGAATATATTTTGGATAAACCTATCCTTCAAAATGCCACAGAATCCCTATATGAAGGAACAAAAAAAAGTGTTCTCTCTGCTGTAATGTTGTTGTTCAACTTGAAGGTATCAAATGGTTTTCCAAACACATGTATGACACAGATCCTAAGGTAAGCAACATAATTTTATAGTTTTATGCAATTTTCAACTTTTATTTTATTTTATTTTCAGTGTCAATTGATGTCTAAATTAAGGATGCAATGTTTATAATGATTAATATAATTTTCATTATTGATTTTTTTTTGTATATTGTTGTTGTAGGTTGATAGGTGAATATTTCTTACCATCACCAAATAAGTTACCTCGCACATACCAAGAATTATCTGCCACTCTGAAAGAAATTGGAATGGAATATCAGGCTATTAATGCATGCCCCAATGATCACATCATATATAATGGACAATATGCATCTGAATCGAATTGCCTGCAATGTCAAATTAGTATATATCGAACTGATCAATTAACAAAAAATGTGTCTCACAAGTTTCTTCGTTATATTCCCATAATTCCACGTCTGCAACAACTATTTAGATGTCAAAACATAGCACAGTTTATGGATTACCATGCACGGAATATAAATGAATATGATGTTCTTCGAATGCCCGCAAATGGTTCTTTATATAAAAATATCAAAGAAAGATGGCCAATTTTTAAAGAAGAACCTCGTAATGTTAGGATTTCATTGGCAACTAATGGTGTAAATCCATTTGGTGAGCTCAGGTCTATCTACTCAGTGTGGCCTATTTTTGTTATAAACAATAACCTTCCTCCTTGGATGTTAATAAAGAGAGATCACACAATATTGGAAATGATTGTTCCAGGTATATTTTTATAATGATATTGTTTTTTTAATGTTTAACATTTCATTTGTCTTGTTCATTGCACAATTTCATATATGTATACAAGGTGTAGTAATTATGTGTATTTTGTAACTATTGAGGTAAGTACCAAGTGAAAGATATGAATGTTTATATTGAGCCTCTTGTCAATGAGTTGTTAAAGTTATGGGACAACATCACTATGTATGACATCTCTAGACCAATAGGTCAAAGAGGATTTCAATTCCATGGGATTCTTACATGGACAATTCACGATGCACCGAGACTAACACATTTTTGTGGTATGTAACACAATATTGCACTTAAATAAGTTAGATGTTGATGATATTATAATGTTTGTTTTTTAAATAATTTCTTGTTATATAACTAATGTTTCCATTGATGTGTATCTTTTAGGTCTTCAAACATAGGGTAAATTTGCATGTCCAGTTTGTGGTCCTTGGATGAGATCTCATCGTTCAATAAGTTGAGGAAAGGAGGTGTTTGATGAATATAAGCACTTTCTCCCTAAGTACCATAGGTATCGAAATACCGATAAACATCTTTTCAATGGGAAAGAGGAGAGTGGGATAAAACCACGAAGAATGACATCACACCTATGAAGTTATTGACACGAAGAATGATGTCATTGACACCACAAATCAAATCGTCAATGACATCACATCTCCTCTTTGCATTTGGGGTGTCAATAACATCAAAATATCTGAAGTGGAGGTCTTGGTTGGGAATGGTAAAATGAGGAAAGTGAAAGGTATTATATTATTTGATTTTTATCTATATTGTATTTCTTCAATTTATATTATACCTCCATCAATTATTATTATTCATTATTCTTACTAATTTATATTTTTTCTATTGCAGTTGGTCGAGTGTGGGATGCACTACATTTATACATTGCTAACAATCTTGATTAGATGAAGCTATGGATAGAACAATGTGAACAACATGATGGTAGGTTATCATGGGAAGGGGTGGCTACATTAATTAAAAGAGCTCATCATAATGAAGATCACAATATTACACAGAGGGATATTGATTTAGCATATGGTTTAAAAGATAAACAAATAATCATATAAAATTTTACCCGCACTTTCTATTATTATACCAAATGTTAATGTATTATTTTTTAATATTTATTAAGTTTGAATACATTTATTAATTATTAATTTATTTTGTACTTGTCGGGAATATTGCAGTTGAAGCACCACAACGCTATGTGGTATAATGGTAAAAAAATTCACGTCAAAAGCGTGGATCACATGAAGAAAACCGCAGATTTAGGGATAATTGCATTGTTTCAAGTCACTAATGTTTCTTCTAGAAGTGACAAACATCCAAGACTAACAAAAAATAGATATTGTGGATATTTAGATGATATAATCGAGTGTGACTTCAAATCCTTCAAGATAATTATGTTTGAGGTCAAATGATATCGTTTATGGATAAATGAACGTGATCCTGAAAGAACTATTATTCAGCATGACAATGGTTTTACCATGGTTAATACAAGGACATTTGCGTCGGGTCTAGAAAATTTTGTTCTTCCCAGCCATTGTGAGCAAGTATTCTATTGCGAGGTTCCCGGTAAACCAGGTTGGTCATTTGTTGTTAGATATGATCCAAGAGGAAGGCCTGTAAAGTATAATGTATCGGAAGAAGATGATATTCAAGAACTAGAAGGTGATACAGAGGAACATGAGGAGGTAGACTGTGTATCATCAGATGACAAAGTCGAAGAAGTTGATCGACCATATGATGTAGATGATAATGTTCTTGATGACGCTATATCTGATGATGATATTATCGAAAATTATGACAGTATTGATGATGATGTTGATATGGCCAATCCATTCGACGATGATTCTAAAATACCATATGATGATACAGAATATGATGATTTGGATGAAGAAGAAGATCAATGATATTCCTACATGTGGTGAGTGATTTGTACTATAGATCTCTTATGTTTTTTTTTCTTTCATGTAATATTAGTGTTGTTTTTATTTTAGTTGTTGAATCTAGATAGATTGGGTATTGGGGAAATGACAATGTTCATGATGAAGATGATATTGACGATGTTGATTTTGATGAAGAAGAAGATGAATGATATATAGAGGTATGTGTTTTATATGATGATCTTTATATGTTTTTATTTTGTATAATATAGTATTTTACATGTTCTTTATTATTTCAAATTGGGTATGGGGAAATTGAGAGTGATGTGAAGGGGGGGTGCATAATTATATCTTCCACCTTCACATGGTTTCCCCTATTTAGTAGAGAATGAACTATTCTCGAAACCAAGAGAAGCTCAGGAAAAACAAGGTTTATAGCATAGTTGAAATTTGACTCATCATCGCCACCCCCAATTTTTCAGGGGATTCGGGGGCAACACCCCCAATCCAAATTCCAGTTGTCCGTCTCCCATTGATCGGTCTGAAGAAGTTCCATACTTTTCTCCATACAATTGGTTTTCAAATTCGTCTAATTTATCGAGATTCATTCCCAAAGATATGTAGATTGACTACTGCTTCTGAATTTTTTGAAACTAGTTAAGATTCAGAGAAGCATATTCTCCTCCATATCTTTCATCAACATCAACCCATCCTTCACACAACCTGATTTTCAAAATGCCTGAATCTGCTCATTAAATGTATTCGTGGTCAATTTTCCCACAAACTTCTCCATTGTCCATTTGGAAAGTCAGGGTTTCTCATAAAAGTTTTGGTTTTTTGAGCCAAATTTTTCATTTTAAGCTAAGTTGGCTCTCAGTTTTGGGCATGGTAAAAGTTGACTTGACTTAAATAATTTAGTCCGAAATCCAAGTTCTAGTTCCAAGTTCCTACTCCCTGAGCTAGTACTTGCACACAAAGACAAATAAGGTTAGGTATTCTTGGCATTTTGGCAAGAAGGTAGAAAGGGATTTTTCATGGCACTTGCTCCAAGCTCCAAATCTTTGCACCTACACATGTAACATAATACATAGAATACCAAGTATGGCAAGCAATTCCGAGCCAAACCAACATTAGGAGGCTAATAACTTCTCTTCCTATCATTGGCAACTACAAGTATCTCTTGGAAACATAAGAAAAAAGTGCAGTCAAGTGAACATAATCCTTAGAACCATAAACCCTAATCTAGTGGAGTCATCGAAAGTTTCCCCTAGTCTTAGTCATCACCCTTCATGACAGTTTTCATGCAACGATCATTATATCAGAACGTTTGAGCCATGTGGTCATTGGGATCATGAGGCTTTATCTCCTTCACTACATTCTAGCATTTTTTATTCTTTTTAAATCTTTATGTAATATGAAAAAGAAAAAAAAAACAAAAGACATAAAAAAGAAAAGCAGTGGGGTGGTGTAATTTATATCTCTATGATTTAGTAATTAGGTGGCATATGTAAGTTTTTTTTCCCTTGAAAAAATAACCTATTTTGATTCAATTGGGTTTTAGTATTGTCGTGGGATATGTACCATGTGTTATCTCTCCAGGAGTCCTTCTCAGGTTGTAGCTTGAAGAAGCCTGGTAACTTAAAATGTTATGGTTTTCTGTGTCTGTTGGATCAAATGGGATACATAAATGACTGGCTCACACTTAAGACACTTAGTAATATAACCAGATGAGACAATGCTTTCAAAAGTCAATAATTAGATAAGTAATTGAACTAGTGGGTGAAGAAAGTCTATATCTATCAACCAGAACACATATGTGATGGGCTAAATAAAGATAACACAGATTACTTGTTAAATCAATTTTTATGAGTTGACCAATGAGATGACAGTCATTTGTGACTAGACAAACTTAGATAATAGTAATCATTCAAAACACAAGAAAAGAGAGAAGATGACAATCTAACATTAACAGTGAAAGGAACTTGTGATCTGTATTATATAAAAGGTCTCAGTACAAAAAAACAGCATGGTCTAGTCTCCAGACTCGAACCATCAATCTATAAAATTGATAGGATTTATAGCCTTTACAAGAAGTTTCAAATACTGAGAAATTGGATCTAAAATACTAGTAATAGAAAACTATTATAAAAAATCTTTCAAAAAGTATGGATCTAGTCCATTTCTAGAATTTGATTTGTCTTCAATTCTCTAAGTCTTCAACAGTTGCATGAAGGTCCTGATGTATGATGACAAGGCTGGTGTCTTTATTCAATAGCTGGATATGTTCCTCAATAGTTGTAAGCAGTCTTCGATAATGATAGGCTAATCATCAAACTAGATACCTTGTTTAATGCCTCAAAGCTCTGAAACAAGATGCCAAAATGTGTGGAGCAATTTGTTTGAGATTACCTTTTGCTTCATCACCGAAAATCCCCTTTGCTCAAGCGCCAGATCTTCAAAATCTGTTTCCAACAGTTTCGGCGGCTCTTTTTCCCTGAAAAATGTGAGTTAGCCGCTGAAAGCCCTGATTTTCGATGACTAACTATGTGTTGTTATGTTGATTATGCCACCGAAAAGCCTGATTGTTAAAAAGATAAAAACTTCAAAAATGAGTCTTTTCCTTGATTATTTGGACTGATCCACTTGCAAATCTTGAGCAACCTCTGCAAGGACATGCAAATCTGGGTGTGTAGTTATTTTAGCCTTCAACTCTTTGATCTTTTTCTTCAAATGCCTAGATAATCTCCATAGCTTGTGATTATCCCTTATGATCCTCTTCTTCTTCTTCTTTTCCTTTACACTTTCAAGTGCCACTCTTTCCAAGGTTCCACTGGTTTCTACAAAATTCTTTGATAGAGTCTCATATCTAGCCTTTATCTCCCTCTCTATCACTTCCTGTTGTGTTATTTTCTCTTTGAGTTTCTTAATCTTCTGTGATTTGCTAGATTTTCTCTTGCTTGATGTTTCTCCTTCTTCATAACATGTGAACCTCTCTGTTTCTGGTGCTTTCTCCATAGAAAATTCTATGTTCTGATCAACAGGGACCTCTTCTTTGTCTGGCTCAGAATCAGATTCTGAGTAGGGTAAGTTAAGAACATTTTTTTTCTTGGTCTACTGAGTTGAAGCTTTCTCTACATCTTCCTTGAAAATTAATTTCTTCTTTGCCTTCTTGACTTTTGAGCTGGATGTTGGTTCTTCTGAGAGGTCAAGGGTGATGGCTCTCCTCCTCTTTAGACTACTCTGAGGAGTTGGTTGCTTTTTTCTTGATTTCCTCTTGACTTTATCAAGTTGAGTGTCTAACTCAAAACCTCCCCAAAATAGGAAGTGTTCCCATGTTCTTTCTTTCTTCCTCAATTCTTCTACAAGAATCATTTTGATCAAACCAAAATGAAACAAGGTGTCCTGGATATGGTCAGGTTCAACTTGGACCTTGTGTGACATCTTTGTCAATATCTTGTGAAAATAATATGGTAGATTGAGAGGAACCTTTCCTGTAAAGTGGTCCATAAGTTTGAAGTGGTATAAGATGGCCCTATCATACCTTCCCTTTATAGTTATATAAAATTGTATCGCTTTGAGAAGAGTCTGCCACTTCTCCTTTGGATGAGAAATGGGGATATCCCTATTCCAAATGATGTCTTGGAATTTAGGTTTTAAATAAGGTTTAAACTCCAAATTCTTGGTGACTGTGGTTTTGAACCATTTTTGCCCTGTTCTTGGCATGCATGTAGTAGAGGCTATGGTTTCTTCATCAACTTGTATCTCCAAAGGGCCAATTGTGGCTTTGTTTCCATCATAATATTTTGCAAAGGCTTCTATGATATCCTGGTGGTAACCCTCTTGTAGCTTTTCCACATAAGTGAGACAGCCTGCATCTGAGAAATACTGATGAATCTCTGGATGAGATTGTAAATATTGAATGTTGTATAACTCCTTCCTGAGAGGTGGACCACCTCGTTTCATACCCATCTGCAAAACACAAGATAGCCTGTAGAAACCTGAAACAGATAAATTACCAATCGAAAGAACCTATTGGTGATGAAGAATAAACTCTGTATGATCAATTGGTGGAGGCGAAATGTTGTTTATAGGCACTCAAAACTAGTGGAATTTGAATTTGAATTTGAATGATGACCATAATATTGATGTAAACAAGATCTGTTAAGCCCTAATATTGGCTCATTACCCCTTAATTGGGGCATATTATATTAGTAATGTTATTTTATTTATGTTGGCTTTAGGCCATTAGTTGTAATTATACCTCCTAGTCTCCTATATATATCAAGGAGACTTTTTCATTTTGAATCATCTTGTACTTGAACATTTAAGTGGGGTAAAAGGAGGTTTCCCCCTAGAAGAGGATTATTATCTAAAATTATCTCTTTTTCAAGGCGTTGAGTACTTTTTCTGAGGTTTTTCTATGCTATATTGATATTTGATTCTTAACATATGGTATCAGAGCTAAAGGTCTTGGGGTTTCGCTGCTACATCTGAGACACCTTGGAATTTTCGCTATAACTTTTTTTCTACAATGTTTCAGAAGGAACGGCTTCGAGGATATTTATTAGACAGATCAAGGTACGTTGGGTTCAAAATTAATCTTTTGAGGCCTTATACTTTCAGAGATATAGCCTATACAAGATAGGGTTCTGGAATCATCTTGAAATGATTCATTGCGGAATTTTCGCTATAAAAAAATTTCTGTGTTGTTTCAGACCCTGAACTCCAAAGTATATTTACAATAATTAGTAAGGTATCTGTGGTAAAACGTTCAGCTTCTGGGTCATCTTAAATTTGTAGATACACCTTGTGTAAGATAGGGTATCTGACTAGTCCTATTGACTAGTCTCAAGAAGGTGTTGTAGGTAAAACAATCATAACTTCTTCCTAGAGTATCCAAATTGAGTGAGACTAGTTTCATT
>JASDQU010241888.1:43997-57534 GCA_032191745.1 Picea mariana | reverse complement strand
TTCCACCTTCACGTGGTTGGTCCTGTTCAGTAGAGAATAATTTATTCTCAAAACGAAGATAAGCTCATTCAGGTATTCGTCTTTAGTCATTAATTTGCAGAGGTTGTTACATATTTAATTACTATTCTGAAATATAATTAAGTCATGTGATGAATCGCAGGATGGAGAGGAGCAACATTGGAGGCACCCCATCACTCAAAGGTATGGACCTTGTTAAGGACTGGTTTAAGGTGATTTTTGGTTGATTTATGACTATCATGATATTTCGTAATGAATGTGGAGATCAATGATTTTTTTTAGGAAATTTGAATTTAAGAAGACAAAGTTATGTTGACTCCATGAGTGTTAAGGATGCATGGCCATGGGAAGAATCCCCAAGGTATGTCTCTCTAGACAACATGGTTGCTAGCCTAAATCAATGTAGTACACATTGAATGCGGTGACCCTGAGGTTCATCATCCTCCTCATATGCTTCTTGTTCCTCCTAGGAGGTTCGAACCTCCTAACCTAACCTAGGCTACCCCTACATACCTCGGCCTACCCTAAACCTAACCTAAATCCTAAGCCTAGCAATCCTAGACTCTTAGAGCCCTAATACAAGACATCTATACCTAATCCCTATAGCTCCCTAAAGATACTAAAGCTACTAACTTGGCACTCAATGTAGGATTGATATAACTATATTACAAAGACAGTCCCACCATTTTAATGCGAGATATAGATTCACTCTGACACAGTCCCCCATACTTGGAAGTTTTGGGGCGATTAATATATATTTTGATTTATTTCAATGTCTAGAACAACATACCATTGTAACTGTGTTTGGTAGTCTCCAAAATTACTCTGTATTTTTCATCTAGGGAATTAACTGACTAAATCCAATAACTTGGATCATGTTCCTTCTAACTAGATTTAGATACTAAGTTCCATATAAGTATACCTTGCAATTGTTGTTGTCACCATGTTTGTGTGGGTTTGTTATTTTGGTCACTTGTTTATTAAATATTTCCTTGAGCTAATGATATAGTTGAATCTGTGACAAGCACACAATTGTAAGTGTGTTCCCTATAGTTAAATGCAACTTATAATCATTTATCATAAATAAGGAAATGATATTTTTCTTAAATTTGGACTTGAGTCATAGTTGATTCCATAATTTAGATTTATGTGTTGTGTGGTGATTAATTGTAGCAATGGGAAGAACTTCTTATCGTTCAATTGAATTCAATAATGAGGTGTGTATTGTCTTTGTCCAGACTATGAATAGGATATTTAAAACAATCAAGTATCAAGATTCCTATTCCATTCCACATGCCTTGTGAGTGGAAGGAATGCCCTTTTTAATAATAGAAACCCTTGTTCGTATGATGAATGTGTTATTTTTTTAACCAATTCTCTCCAAGGTGATATTGTTTTCTTATTATTTCACTGTCTATGTCTACCTTTGGTGTCATCGCCTATGTTATCCACTTTTGTTGTAATTTTAGGGTAAGTATAAACAAAATTATATTTTGAGGATTATTCATCTTTGCATCCATGAATTGGATATCTACAATTGCAATCTTTGAGTGTGAAAAGTATTCCACTTTTTCTTTTCTGAGTGGTAGGTGTGTCATGTTCAACAGTGGTAGTCCCTTCTCCGTTATGTTAAAATAGAAGACCTAGTTTCCTTTTGTTTGTGTATATAAGATATCCACCCTTTGTTTCAACACTTCATTTATGTCCTCTACTACCGACACTCTTGCAGTTCTCTCTCTACCTTCTTTTGGTATCCATACTAGATAATCCTAACTCATTTTATCATGAAAATGTTGGGATACAGGGGATAGATCGTACATGGACCTCTAAGGATGGATCATATTAAGCTAATCACTTTATTTATTCTCTCGATCAAAATAGTTGGTGGAAATGAGTGGTAAGAACAAACCTAGGTCACACCAAATACTAGATTGGATGGGTTATGCACTTTTATTTAACCTCCATCTAAAAGACCTACCCCCACTAGGATTTTGAGGAGATATCTTTATTTTCACAATTCATTTTCCACTACAAACCCCCTTCATGAAACCAACCTTCAATCGCTAGGTATTTTTAATTTCACCCATGGTTACATAGTCAATTCCTCTCAAATCTGGACTCTCCCCTAAAGACATTGTCAGGCAATGAATTCACTAATCTGCAATTGGTGACTCACCAAGGAAATCATCTTATCCCTTCTCTACTTTTAGTACTATTTTTGTAGTGACATCAAGAGCTTCATCTTCTAATGAGGATGAGCATCCCTTTTTCATGTTACATATGAATTTCCATTTTGTCATTTCTCTTTTTCAGTAGTTTAACTTATTTTGTTTTATAATTCAAATTCTAGGATATGCTACTATGATCCCACAATGGGTCACTACTCAATTGTACTTTTGAGTCCCATTGACCTACCTTTGAGGTCATTAGTGAACATTGATAAAATTATCATATCTTGGTATTCTTACATTTCCCTATTATTGGGTACTTTCATTCATAAAAAGAAAAACTCAGAAGTTAGGTATCCTAACATAAAAAAGGATCAAGAAAATTGTTTCCAGTAAATCCATAATCATTAGTTTGTAAAGAAAATATCCATTGCAACTTGAGAAGCTCCCCAAAGGAAAGAAACATGCCATAGATTTAGTAAAATGGGGATCAAAATTTTGTGTAGTTATTTATAATATTCATTTAAAGGGAGGCATTACTTAGGTCCAGTTAATAATAAGTTGCTTGTAAGTCATCATTTTGAGAAGATCGAGAATTTCTACTTAGGTGGTGTGGACATTAATAATACGCATGCTTGGTTTGAACACAACTGTATTGGAATGGTAAATATTAAAAGTGTTTCAAGGAATTTCCTTTGGACAACACTCTTTGTGAAGTTTCTTGTCCATATTCATTAGCAACCTACCCTAACCTAGTGACCACTCTAAACTATTATAATCCTAATGCAAGATCTCTAGGCCTCTCTCCTACTATCCTAAAAACTCATGTTCATCCTCAGGATTGTCTACCATTTGATTGTCCTAAGCTATTCTTGCAGCCCCAACCTACCTAACGTTGACCTATTTTCATACTAGCTCACCCTAGGATATCTCCCCTTTCATGCCTAAGTTATTATCTCCCTAATGCAAGGCCATTAACCCTATCTCCTAAACATTTAGACACCCCACGACTACCTACAAAAACCCTTACTGTTGATTGTCTTGAAGTCTTAATTTAAGACCCGATTCCACTTTGACACACCCCTAAAAACAAACTCACATACCTCATAGTCACTCTACCTAAATCGCCTCCCAAACTCTCCACCCAAAATCATAGTAAAACCTCCAATTATGACTGTGTGAACATAGTCATTCCCAGCCACATTTAATTTGTTTTTGACAGAGATAATTCATGGGGAACATAACCTACAATTTGCATACATAAGAAACATTAAAAATCTTAACTTGTGTGCATTTGGAGGGGTTACATATCATTTGCATTTGCATATTTAGGACAAGTAGGACTGATACATATTGAATTGAAGTCAAATAGACAGTCCCAACTTATGATATGTAATGAACTGAGAAAGATATTATTGGATTATTGGATTGACACATATGAAATGTTTTGTGGTCTTGAAATATTGATGTCTTGAAATTAGTTTGATCAAAGTCATAGATACTTCAAAGAAAATTATTGTTCTCTGTTAGGAAATTGTGTATATCATTAAAATTTAGTCATTGATTGATCATAATAATTTGAATACTTGCATTATTCTTGAGATTGAAAGCATCATCCTCTAGTCATTGTATACAAACACAAACACATGTGGCATTTGCACACTTAAGTGAACATCTTGTTGTCACATACATTTCTTTGAATCATTCATTGAATATCTTTTAGATGAGTTTACATGAAAGAGTGTTTCATTAATTCATTGTATGTAGTTTTTGGCATATCGTGGTCTATGTGAAATCTGAGATATTTTCACTCTTTGTTGTTTTCAGAAATAAAGAATCTATGTACACAGGTGAAAGACATGCCCTCAGTAGGGAAAGTTTCCATTGGTGGGTTGTTTAACCTAGTGAACCATGAAGGAAAACATGTAAAAGACTGTGATTTTATGGAAAAGTGGACACCAATCTATTTTGGCTCTACTCACTATACTGATATTTGCCTAGATGAAATTTAGAAAATGGTTATTGAAATTGGTAAAATAGGTATGTTATTAACTCTTTCAACAATCTAGTTTCAACATTGATTTATCATGAAATAAAATTATTTTCCTTGCATGAAAAAATGTTATGGGGATATTGGCAAGTAGTAATCATAGTTCAGAATTGTTTTTCAGCCTAATTGTATCTTAAAATTGTGAAATATTAAAATTGACTCTGGATAGATTATTTGTATAACTACCAAATGCACATATTTGAAGTTAATACATTTCATAGAATTTATGTGTTTCTTATTAATATGTACATTGTACATAGCTATGCCTTCAATTGTTATTTCCATCTTCATGAGATATGTATTAAAATTGGTCATATGTTGGATGTGACTATCAACCTTCTAGGGCCTGTATCAGGATCGGGAAGGCTAACTATCTTCTTTATGTGTCGTTGTAGCTTCTAAATTTCAGCTTCTTGTTCCCTGGATTTTTCTCTTAGGCATTGATTTTCCACATCTAACAGGAATTCCTTCGATTTAATAGTGCCCAACTACTCCGTAAGGGAGGTTTGTTTTTGTGAAAACTCCTCCACCCAATTCTCTAGGTTCACCTTCCACAATTTGAGGCTCGATAGTAAATCCCCTAGCATGGATTGAGACTCATCACAATGGTGCTTACATCTATAAATGACAAGGTAAATTGGATCACCGGTATTGACCATTAGGGGGTTAACTCCAGTGCTAGCTCCCAAGTACATAATGAAAGTATTATCTCTCCAAGAAATCACTCCCTGACTGTAGAAGGGTGTAAGCTTGTAACTTAAATAGATCAATAAACTATGGAGGAAAAATGATCAAATCAGATGGCATTATAAACTCACATCCATTTAGAAAGACATGAGTCACTTGAGAGACCAAGGCTTTCAACTATGCTTCTCAGAAGGTTTTAATCAATGTGTAAAAACATGGAGAAGACTCATTATTCTAGCAAGAAATACCTACACAAAGGCATATGTGAATGGCCAGTAATGATAGGTAAGATACTTCTTCATACTAGCATAAACATCTATAAGATTTGTATATAGTAGATGGCCAAACATAATAAGTAAATACTTGCATCTTAAGCTTATGAGTGCATTGATAGGATGACAAATATCTGGAACTAAGACAAACATAAGAAGAAATGTATATAAGTCTAATATACCAACGAAGAGATGGGATGAAAGCCTTATGTCATTGAGTATAAATAAACTTGGAAATAAAGGATATGAAAACTGAAAAAAAAAAAGTGAAAGAAGCTCAATGTCAAGATATATTCATGGACATCTCCAAAGGATGAAATGTACAAGTCTTCAAGAATAGAACCACAGTCCTCAGGTTGTTTCCCCCCCCTTTGGTGTCTTAGAATTCTTAGTCTTTTATAGACTTTACCTCAAGGTTTCAAGATCCTAATTTAATGGATCTGAAATACCAAAAATAAACATAATAAATTTGATATTTTAACATAAATGATCCAATCTTATCATCATAAGTCGAATTTGACAACCTGGAGAATTATTTGGCAGCTTGCTAGTGAAAATCACATATTTCAAAATCTATCTTTGATGGTTGGGCGATTCCTGTCAAGAATAAACATGCCATTTGGCTTCATTCCCTTACCATATGCCTTCAAAACTTGATGAAAAGGATGATCTAGCTTCTGATAATTAATATCTTTAATTTGAGATCATTCCCACAAATTCTAGAAATGGAAAATCGTTATCTGGGCAGAAAGAAGACTGATCTGGACTCTTCAGAGCTTTCGACAGCTTACTAGTCGTGTATTTTGTCTTTTACCCACCGAAAGTCAGAGCTTTTCAGCAACTCATTACATTGTAAATTTCACATTTAGCTGTCGAAAGCTAACATTAACCTTTGGCCTATTTTTAGAGGTGAAATCCTCATTTTATTGAATTTATGTGAATTTGAGCCTTTCTCAAACCTCTAAAACTTTAAGATTTAAAAATAAAATTATTATCTTTAATTTGAGATCATTCCCATAGATTCTGGAAACGGAAAAACGTGATCTGGACAGAAAGAAAAACGATATGGACTCTTCAGAGCTTTCGATGGCTTACTAGTCGTGTATTTTTCCTTTTAGCCTCCAAAAGTTAGATCTTTTCGGCGGCTCATTAAACTGTAATTTCACATTTAACCACTGAAAGTTAAAATTAACCTTTGACCTATTTTTAGAGGTCAAATCCTCATTTTATTGAATTTATGTGAATTTGAGGCTTTCTCAAAACCTCTAAAACTTTAAGATTTAAAAATAACTCTTCTACCTAATGATCCTTTTATCATGTGATTTGGTAAATATTAGCAAGTGCTTTTTTATCGCTAACAGAACCCCAACATTATTCATGTGTGAATGGCATATTTGTTTTAAAAAAAAACCCTAACATTAGTTGCTCTAGCGACGAACCTGGCCATTTGGTCGCTTGACTAAGTTTTCCAGGGTTGTCTTGGTCGCTCTTGCGACTAATATTAGTCGTTAGACAGACTAACATTAGTCGCTAGACCGACTAATTATGGTCACTAGAGTGACCAAGGTTATGTTTTCCTTAGAGATGCTAGCAAGGCTTGCCACTAAAGTGGGTCGCTAGACCGACTAATCTTGGTGGATGGATCGATGAAAGGTAACTTTTCCCTATTGTGTATAGGCTTCTTTTCTCGGTCGCTAGACCGATGAAAATCCATGTGTGGTCCCTAGACCGACGAATTGATTCCGACGAAAAAAAAATCATCTTGGTCGCAACAACGATCCTATTATGACGAAACTTCATTGCAAAAACATTCAAATTTAGTAGTGCGCCCGAAGTAAAAGCATGGTCGTTGATTGGGAGGACAGGTGTTCGCAGATCGTTAACTCGAAAGATTGAAGTACAAAAGAGAGCAGGGTTTTGAGAGTTGAAACTCCTCAAACCCGAAATCACGAAGGAGATCTCGTCCGTTGATTTTGCAAGGGGTTGGATTTGAATAGTAGGTATGAGAGGGGCATATCTGAACCCCTAGTTTTCAAGGTACCATCAAATATCGGAGATCGACGGTCCTGTAGCATTGCAGGGATAGGAGTTGCGCGAACGTTGAAAAGTTGAGGACGAGCTGCAATTCAAACCATGGATTTGAAAAGAGGACACATGGAGGCTCAAGGAGAATTGCAGGCCGAAAAACAGTTTGATTCAAACCTCCTTTGGCCGCGTCCGCAATCTCGTGGTCCCGTAAGGTCATCGCACAAGGTCACATCAAGAGGGGGCTTATCCAGAAAAGGAGCTAATGCTTAGTACTCTGAGATTTCACAGGGGAGCGAAAGGGAAGGTCGCGAGTGCCATTAAACCTGCACCAAGAAGTCGAAAGGTTCTGTGTTTAATTACAAAACGAGACCATCAAGGTCTCAGAGAGTTGTTTGGCTCTAGGAGGTCGGACTGGTTCCCTGACTTTCCAAATTAGAAACCATGAATGAAGATTTTGTCCTTTAAGAAAAGCGAAAATTTTTATGCCCCGTCGTGGGTGTGTTACACCCCCTCGAAGAGGCCAGTGAACATTGCTCTCAGTAATCAAAGTGCCTTTTCTAGTATTATTTTGTTATCATTTCAGTATTATTGTGGTGTTGTTCTAGTTATATTGTTGTTCATCTGCCATTTCTAGCATTTTATTTTTGTTCTGCATACTTTTTAGATCTGGAATATTACACAACACATATGCCTTCATTACTTCATAGGTTCCTTCATAATTAAAAGGGGTAAGAGGATTTATATACCAATAAAAAAAATTCATCATTAAATCCAGGTATAACTCTTTTATGACCTTGATTCTCTCATGATTTCTTGTTCTAACTTGCAAACTACATTCACCTTTCCATTCATTATTCGAACAACATTCATGATAATATTCAACCTTATCAAAATCTTTCCATCTCTTTAATGATTCATAGAATAGATCTTAAAAGGGCACTTTGATTTTGTCCAAGACCTTTTCTCAAAGTACTATTAGTCTTTTATATAAGCTTTCATCCATTAGTCTCAATCACATAAACAGAGCAAGTGCAATTATGTGTAAAATTTCAAGTGGAGGATCATTTTTTGATATCATCCACTCAACTTTTCTCACATCAACTTTTCTCACATGACATAAGAATGTCTACATTCACTTTATTTTGTATTCTGAATAAAATTTACACATTCCTTATTCACCAACACAACTCTTTGTCCTTTACGGATTTAAATGTTTATACATGCCTCTTAAAAATGTGTTAATATAATAGTTGTATGTACTAAATGTTCACTTGAACTCGCAAGATCCCAAGAACAAAAATTAAATCAACATCAAAATAACTCAAGGTAATTGGTAATGGTTTTTCTATATCATCCTTATTTCTATTATGGATGAATATCACAAAATCTCCAATAAAAAATCTCTAATCAAATTAAGCTCCGATTATTTATAACATATTTATTTAAAATATAAAACAAATAATAAAATAAATAAATATGAATGAATTTATTTTAATTGTAATTAGATGAATATATAATTTAATTGGATGTGTAATCTTTTTAGCATATAAAAGTAGAATTTATTTTACTTATAATTAGATGAATATATAATTCAATTGGATGTGTAATGTTTTTAACATTAATAAATAAAAGTAAAAAAAAATTAAAAGTTATAAAAAATAATAATAATAATTAAAATTCTAAAAAATCTTAATAATTTTTTAAAATTATAATAAATAAATTTCATCAAATTTAAAATCAAAATTATTTTAATTTAATTTAGTAAACACAAAGCCCCGTATGGGGTGACAGCTGGAGCAAGCGTGCCATCTGGCTTCGATTTAAGTCAAGGTTTAAATGCAGGAGGCCATCCACTTAACACCCGCATTACGGATGCAGGATAGCCATTACCGCTCTGCGATGGGAGGACTCCTCGAGCGAGCGAACATTTACGAACTCGGCGAGTGCAATGTTAAAGGCGGCCATGGGGATTTGCGGTCGGATTATGGGTTTTTTCTTGCTTCGCCCTTGGTTTTGCTCTGGGTTTGGAGACACTGGTGTAGCTCAGAGCTCCTTGCGCCCTGGTACACCATACTTCTGTGGAGAATTGCTGCTAGTGCATACGTTCTCAATTGGCTTCAGCCTGTGTGCATCTCTGGGAGAGCGCCCTGCAGCATGCCAAGGAAACGGGGTGTGCCACGACGTGGCTCGGCTTGGTACGCCCGTAAGGAGCAGTGACAGCGTAGGGAGCAACTCGAACGAGCTCTGGTCATGGCCACTTCTATGCTGAGACAGAAGGCTCTAGCCGAGGAGAAGGCTCTGCTCTCTACCATCGCCGAGAAGGATACTGGCTATAGCAATCTGGACACCGTCAAATTGGAGGATAGCGTTGAGCAATTGTACCCAGCCTGCATTGTAGAGGAGGACCTGACGTTGGAGGACCTGTCGACATTGGAAGCGCCGAGCGACAGAGTGAGGTCTGGCAGTGGGGATGGAAATCACATTTTCAGGGTGGACGCCGATTTTCCTGGTTGCATTGTGGAGGAAGAGGCTCCTTGGCAGGGCATGGAGACAACGTCTGATGCTGGAGGTGCGCAGGATGACGAGAAGCAAATGGAAGAAAGGAGCGGTGGGCAGGATGACGAGAAGCACAGAACGCCCGACGATGGTGGTGACATGCATGGCGTTTTCCTCCGCGAGGAGCACCTGTCCTTGGTGTTTGAGCTCCGAGGCCACATGGCTGACCTGGAGCATCGTGCACTCATCATGGGACAACGCCTGGACGTGCTTCTCGATGCCTACTCTGACGCTCCAGCTCGACGTAAGTGTCCACTCTGTGTGCAGTCTTTCGCCATCCCGACCGGCTCCATGTGGAAGACCAACGAAGACGACAGGTCACCAATCACCTAGGATTTTCATGTTTTATGGTTTCTAGCTTTATGTTACTGTTTTATATTCCCTTAGACTTTAGGCACCTATCCTGGTTTCCTTCGAGCAGGACAGGTGCCAATAGATTATAGCTGTTTTTGCCATGTATCTATGCTAGTTTCCAGTTTCCGGCAGCATCTTGGACGACTTAGACTCTTGACCATGTACATTCTGATACAGATTTTTGATAATATATCATAGCAGGCTCCTCCCTTTTTTATTTAAAAAAAAAAAAAATTTAGTAAACACAAATAAAGTAAATCTATATTATTATAATAATTTAATTAAATATAATGAGATGTTTATGTCAATGTGCTTCACATGTTTGTTTATTTTTTTATTATGTTTGTTTATTTTTTTATTGTTTAATAGTGGTAAATTATAGTGATAAACTTTTATTGTTATTGATAAGGGATAATTTTAAAAATAAAAATTTATTTGAAAATATAGAAATTTTAGCAAATCTTGTTAGATCTTAATATGTAAATTATAAAATGTTTGGTAATATTTTGATAAAAAATTTCAAATTTCTAAGAATTTTATATAATTTTCTTTTATAAAATTTGGGTCAATCATTTTAAAGAAAAAAGAAAATTGATGAATTTTTTTTAGAAAAAACATGAAAAATTAACCCTTAAAATTTTAGTTATCATTGATATATATAGCTTTGTTCAAAAAACTTCAAATGAATTTCAAACTTCATTTTCCTTATTTTTTAAAAATAATTTTATTTTTTAATAAATAAATTTCAAACTTCATAAAAATTGTCAAATCAATCTTCAACATCCATCAAAACTTGAAAACAAAATAATTTTTAATTATTTAAAAATTCAGTTTAATAAAAATATATGAACGCTATTATAAAAACTTTTGTGAACAAAAAAAATTAAAAACAACTAATTAAAAATTCAATGGCTGAGCAGATATATAAAACATGTACTACGCAACCATAAAATTCACTCTCTGGCCGGGCTATGGTACCTGTAGTTGCTGATTGTTTCAACAAATCCCCACTTTGAAAATTTAAGCAAAATGCTTTTCTTAATTGTCTCAATAAACCCCCCTGAAAATTAAAGCAAAATGCATTTCTTCCTTAACCATCAGGATATTACATTATTTTAAACAAATGAAACCAAATTACATCTGTAAAATACACACAGCAAAGAAAGCCTTATTTTAAACAAATGAAAGGAAATTACATCTTAAAAAAGACAACAAGAAACCTTATTTTAAACAAATGAAAGAAAATTACATCTAAAAAAATACAAACACAAGAAACCTAATTGGAACACAAACACAAGAAAATTACATCTAAAAAAACACAAACACAAAGCTATGTTGGAAAGAGTTTTCCAATGTGCATCCAATAATCAGCAAACTCAGCCCTTCCAAAATTCAGCCCTTCCAACTTTCCGTTTCCATTATTTCATACAAAGGAGAGCTCCATTCGGGGAATTGTTTTTGCTTGTATGCTTTCCATTCTTTCCACCACTCCATGAACCTGCTTCCTTCCAAGAAAACATCTGAGGAAATGCTGCGATCATTGATCATTCTTGTCACATAACCTTCAAACATTTCAAGACTTTCTGGGTTTTGGTGTTGGTCTTCTTTGAGATTTTCCAAGTCTTTCAAAGCCTCTTCTACATGTGCCCAAAAGCATGAATCCTGAGTGAGAGATGCAAGCTTTGTGCGACCGCTTTGACGCCTTGTACTGCGAGTGTTTTCTTTCTCTTCCATCCATTTCCGAAGAACTTTATAACGAGTGGGTTTTCCATCGGAAAGATAGTTGCCTTTACCTTTACACATGCGGTAATAATGTGCAATATCCAGGGGCTCTACAAATAATCTATACGTATTGCCAGCATTTATCCACTTATTTTGGGATTGGAAATCACTAGGCAACTCATGACCCTTCCACATTTCAATAATCTCATCCCAAAACCCGGCGAGCCTTTCCCTACGCAAATTAGTATCAACATCGTTATGTTTCCTGAAGGAATCATAATATGTGATGCCATCTTCCTTCTCACAACGCTCTTTATACCATTCAAGCTCTGCCATAATACATTGTTTCTCGCTTAATGCAATTGCCAGCGTAGCAACGTTTGTGCTATGCTTGTTTTCAATATCTCTTGCTTTTTGTAGCGCAATCATTGCATGATCATTCTGCACACAGTTGAATTCGCCAATTCAAGAACAAGTTTCAAGTCTAAGTTAGTGAGTTAAAAAAGAAAATAAAATTCAGAAATGGAAAGAAAAGTCAATGTCACATTATAATTTAATATCAAACTTTTACACAAGAAGAAACTATCAGAACTTTTAGACACGCTGAGAGGATAGTCCTTTTTTTTTCTTATCAAAGACAAGGAAATCAACAATAAGCTCTTATTTTTTAGATACTCTGTTCATTGCAGAAAGATCCGAAGGTTAAAATAGAAAAATACAACCTTCCTGTAAACAGTGGCAGTTAATCAGATTGTAATCTCGTTGCACCTATAGATTACATGCCAAGCTGGGGATATATATATATATATATATATATATATATATGTTAACCTTAATATATTATATTAAAGGTATTTATCAGGTCTAACCAGTGTTTTAAAAACCGGTCCAACACTGGTTCGATGGTCGACCGGTTCAAATCGGTCAATAAATCGAACTGGTCAGCCGGTTTATGATCAAATCGGCAGGTTTGGTCATAAACAGGCAGGTTTGGTCCCTAAAACAGAAAACCCCCTAAAACCTAAAACCTAAGTAACAAACAAGTATTTGGCTCATGTTTTCTCATGCAAGTTGGAGTTGTAAGGTGTTTAGTTGTGCAGCTGAGGGTTATTTTGCCTTATTAATGCTATTTAAAGAGGTCCCCACCTCCTCCATTTCACCCACCCTAGTATTTCATCCTTTTACTTAAATTTTATCTTTTTACTTAATTTTTTAACATTACCATTAATTGTTTCAGAATGTTTGAGAGTGGTTCCAACCTCATTGGACTTCATATGGAGAAAGTAGAATTTCAGGTCCCATTCAAATTTCAGCACACTTAACACTTTTCAGATTTCAAGATTGGCAAGATTGCAATGTTTCAACTGGATTCTATCATGTATGAGGGTATGGAACTGACATTTAATCAAGAGAACCAAGCCCTTTATGTACCTCGATGTTGGTGGCATTGATTGTTGAACTTTTTTGTCAAGACCCCAGTAAAAATGTAAAATGTACCCTTCACTTAAGTATAAACTCTTCTATTGAACTCTTCTCTTTGTCGTCGTGTCTGGTGACATAGTAGTGTATGTGCACACCAACTTTCGTCTTATATACAAGCAGAGAGAAGAGTGGTTGAAGGAAAAGACAAAGATGTGGGATGTGTTTTCTCATGATAAGGGTTTGAACAACAGTGTTGAGTT
>JASDQU010241888.1:3919-19971 GCA_032191745.1 Picea mariana | reverse complement strand
CCAGTACCCATAGTGTGGCCAAAGTTGCAACTGCCCCTCCTAAGAAATGACCCACAAATATAATGGGTTTGAGTTTCCTTTGTTTTGCGTCCGTATAAATCTGCATCTGTTTGATCATGAAATACAATCAACACTGTGCTATTTTTCCCTTTTCCAAAAATTTCATCTCTAATAACTGAAGAAGCAATCCCTCTTCTTTATGAAACTAAGACCACTCTGTAAGTTAATTTACGTTTGCTTGGAAATTAGTATTCTCCATAATATGTACAAAGAATAAATCCCTCTTTTTTACGAAACTAAGGCCAATCTATAAGTTAATTTACCTTTGCTTGGAAATCTGTATTCTCCATAATATGTAGGAACAGCTTAAGAGCTCCCTGATGGACAAGGGCTGGTTGCTCATCATTACTCTTGAGGGAAGTAGAGAAGACCTTGTTGTCAGTTTGTATATTGCCTTCTCCATATTTACTCTCTTTGACAATGAAAGTTTCTATGTTATGAAATGAAGGGAAGGCAACATATGCGACGCCTTCATACTCATTCAGACTATAACTCTCTGAGTTATTTGCAAGTTGTGCCTCTTCCCAAGCCTTGGACAGTATTCCGCATGAAACAAGGAAATTTGCAATTTCCTCACCAACAGGGAACCTGCAACAACATTTCTGTAAATTAGCACTAATATTGAAGAAAGAGGTCTAATACCAGATTATTGGATCTCCCATTACTGGGCTGAATCAAATTCCCAGGATTGATTACAGACCAGACCATTATTTACCCCAATCCATTGAAAATTACAAAGTAAATGTCATCATTTTATCACTTCAGAAACAAACAACAAATATACGGAGCTTAACACAATAGTTTGACAAAATATAAAGACAAAATAGTTTGACACGAGCAAGAATTTATTAAAATGTCAAAAATATAAAGTAAACAATCATACTGTGCAAAAATAAAATGATTTTCAGTGCTCGTCCTTACAGCGGAGTAGACGAGTCTGCTTCCATTATCTGCTACTGCTGCTTGATTTGATTTGCTTCAAAAAGCTGTCGGAGATCTGCTATTTCTGCTTGATTTGATTTGCTTCACAAAGCTCTCGGAGTTCAGAGCCAAAGTACCTTTTAAAACATCTGGGTGTCGAGAAGAAGCCGAGCAAAGTCCTAGAAGCAGAAGGGAATGAACTCCAATCAATATTATCGCCTCAATCTCTTTCGTGGAAGTCTTCCTGCAGGCGACCGTTTCTTTTCGGTTTCTTTTCTTCATCAGAGCCACCATATCTGGAAAAGTGAACGTAGCACGAAGGTCACTTTGATCTATTAATTCATCAATTTATAGAACTTCCAGATCATTTCCCTCCTCTTTCGTGATCTATGAATTCATCATTTTTGAGAAGCTTCCAGATCATTTCCCTCTTTCTAGAAACGATTTGTTGAGAAAGATATGGCATGGATCAAAATGTATTAATTATTTATGAGGTACGTAGGAGAAAGTAAAGGAAAGCAATTTATTAATTATTTATGAGGTATGGTACACTTGGTTAGTGTAAAAAAATTAATTTTATTTATTATTTGTTAGATTATGATTTAGTGGTTGAGATGATGTATTTGTGGGTTGGTGTAAGAAATAAGTTTTAATTATTATTTGTTAGATTATGGTTTAGTGAGGAGATAATGTTTTTTTGGGTTGTTGTAATAAATAAATTTTATTTATTATTTGTAGATTAGAGGTTGTTTAATTGTTTTATGTTTTTGTTTTTGAATTTGGAAACACAAATTTGTATTAAATCACAATTTTATGTTGTTTAAATTGTATTTTTGAATGGAGAAATGGATTCAGTGTGTTGAAAACGTGAGACAATTCCATAAAATTACAATCCCCAAAAATATAAAAAAACAATGTAGAAAAGGTCAAAAAGTAGAATGTTTAGATCACTGATGAAATTTAAACTTAAATTAATAAGCAAATTTTACTAATTAATTGTTGAATTGTAATTTTTTTAGTGATTGATATGGCACACTTTTATGTTCTTGGTTTAAATTTAAATTCAAAGTAGCATAGAGTCATAAAGCCACCAAATTGTATCCATCATTTAAGTTGTTGGAAACCATTGTAGAATTGAATATGAAATTTCAATGTGAATCTCAACTAATTAAAAGTAATTTACAATAAATTAATACCAAAATTTCATTGTTTATATCCATAACAAAAATATACAAGTTTTTTTTATAAAATCAATAATGGTTAGGATTTGTATTAAGATCAAATTTCTTAATGCGTAAATTTTAATTTATATGTTGTTATTTAAATATGTATTTATGTAGTTAATAATTTTTTTTAATTGAGCCCACTTGATTATTATTATTATGTAACGTTATCTAATCTAACATCACACTAAGGTGACAACATTCAACCAAATCTAACAACAAAAATATACAATTTTTTTAAGAATGGGCATAGCCTTTAATATAAGATGCATAGAGTTTGGATTCTAGAAATTCCTTAAGGCTCACTTTCCAAATTCTTCCATTACTGGCCTAATAAGTGTATTTCCTTACAAATTGAAATAGAAACAAAACTACAGAAGAAAACATTGCTTGAGTGGAACAAATGCATCTAAAATTGAAGGCATGCATAACTAGTACCAAGCGAACTCTAGGTTCCTCTTGCTTTATTGTTCTATGCTTCTATTTCTTGATGTTCTTTATTGGTTTTTTTATCTCTTGTGAGAGGTGATCAACTGTGATGCACCTTTGATCTTAATGCCCGAGATAGAAACTATCAAGAGTAGGAGGGGATATTACCGACTCTATTGCTTGACTATGAATTTCTAGGTATCTACGATCCTTTCCCCCTCTCTGAATTGGACTCAAAATTTACAAGCTCGCTCTTTTCTTCATGCACAGGTGGGGCTTGTAGGGTTTTTTTGTCTTCTAGTACAACTTTATGATCTTCTTGTTGGGTTTTTATATTCTTTGTGGTGAAAAAATAACCAACCGACTAGCTAGTCGAGATGGATTGACTGGGTGAATGATCGACTAACGTGTTAAGTCAAGTCGAAGGTCAAAGTGGTCAATCGACAAATCGAAGTTCAACCAACAAGAGGTTGACAGGAGGACGCGTGGCAGTCGACTGAAGACCGACTGGAAGTCGACTAGGTCATAACCGATTGAAGTTCGACTGATAGTCGACTGTAGTAGAATCCCAAGATTCGTTGGATTGCAACCAATCATCTTCATGAATCTGTAACTATTTTTGGGTTCCATGATTTAGGTTTTTGCATATTGTAAAGCCTATAAATATGGCATGATGTAATACTATAAAAGTTGTTGTGATATTTAATGTAATGGTCTTGAAGATATAAGTCGAATTGGCTGAAGAGTTGCTCTTGCATTAAGAAAGAGAGTATGATGATGATTGTGTCCTAGGTGTAGACCAAATTTAGTCGTGTAACTCTGTGTTCATATATTGAATAAGACAACGAATGAGCGTGAGATACTCAAGCATTGTAGGTTTTTTCGGTTAAGGGTTTCTAGGGTAAATCTTTGTGTATTGTGTGTGTGTGTCATTGTAGTTTTATTGTTTAATTATGTCTTCTCTTTCATGGTGGGTTTATCATTTCTTTACATGTGGTATCAGAGCTAGTTTTCTTGCTTTGTACAAGTGGTATCAGAGAAAGATTGAGTCGATCTTGGATATGTGGTAAACCCTAGGTCAAGTGAGTGTTGTAAGGAAACGATCTTAAAGTTGTGGTTGAAAAAATGGCAAGAAAGTTGAGAATTGAGATTTACAAGTTTAATGGTTAGAATTTTGAGTTATGGAAGCTTAAAATGGAAATATCTCCTTGTAGATTGAGAACAGTGGTTTGTTATTGATCCTGGAACATTCCCGACAGGTATGTTGAAGGAAGAATGGGAGAGACTTGACAGGAAGGAAAGGAGTATGACTTGACTATGTCTTGCATGTTCGGTACTGCTAAATGACTTAAGCGAAGACACTGCAAATAAACCGTGGGATATTTTGGGGAACTTATACCAGTCAAAATCCCTAGTAAACAAGTTGTTTCTTCAGAAGAAATTGTACCTTCTAAGGATGAGTGATGGGAGCTTAGTAACAGAGCACCTAAATTCATTCAATACTGTAATAAATCAGTTATTGTCTATGGATATTAAAATCAAGGAGGAGGAAAAATGTATAAGCATGTTGTGTACTTTACCAGATTCATGGGATAGTCTAGAAGTGGCTATTGGGAGTAATTCAATCACATTAACGCTTAAAGATGTGGTTTCATCTATGTTTTTCAGAGGAAATGAGGTGAAATAACATGGAAGGATCGACCAAGGAAGCCTTGATGGTGAGAGGTCAACTAGTTGATAGAGGAAAATAAAAATTCTCTACTAGAAATTTGAAGTCAAGGGATAAATCTAAATCCCTGGTTCAGTTGACGAGAAGATGTTGGAAATGCAGTAAAGTTGGGAATTAAAAAAGGGAATGCAAGTCAAAATTGATTTAGAATAGTTCAGGGGCCTACGAAAAGTGGTCAAATGAAAGAAAGACTACCTCAGACAAAGGCAGAGATGTGTACCTAGTATTGGCCAATACATAGTAGGAGCATGATGGTTGTTTGATTTAATCAGGTGCATCTTTTCATATGACACCCCACACGGAATAGTTATTCTTGTGTGATGATTTGACAACCAAAATTGTTGGATGAGGAAGAGTCTGATTGATGCTATAGGATGAGAGGAGTAGAACCCGTCTAGGTGTGCTACGTATTCTAGTTTTTGCATGAAATCTAATATCTATAAGTAAAATGAGTGATGTAGGTGTGTACACTCTATTTCAGAAGGATACATGCAAAATGGTCAAGGGTGGGATGGTATTAATGAGAGGATTTTGGATTGGAACCCTGTACAAGTTGTTGAGGAATGTCAACTTTGTTACCCCCCCATGCCTAGGGGTAACTAGAGGAGATCATGTCTCATGGATGACAATGGAGACAATGGTCTTGACCATGATGATGATCAACATTTCCATATATGGAAGCCTAACAACCCCCCCCCCATTTTCCTCTTATAACTACAGATCAACCAAGCTCATCACATCCAGGAAATTCAGTGTATGGGAGATGGTAAGCCAACGTCAACATGGGGTATGTTAGTCCTTCTTTCATGTGAAGTGTTGTGATTAATTTACTGGGCATGTGGATGAGGATCTTTGGTTGAAATTGGATAATAGATCACTAGCTTGGAAACTTGTGCTTGTTTCCTTGTTTCACCTTGGTAATTAGCTTATGTGCCCTAGTCTTGTGTTGTCACTACCCAGCCTGGGGGGCCTTCACAAGGGTAACATTCATTTCCCTACCATACTTAACACTTTCCATCATGGAACCTATCATAGTGTATTGAAATTTGATAATGGGGAATGGTCCATCCTTTCATGAGAAGAAGGGGTTGAAGGCCCATAGGTTGATGTAGTTGCTATATATGTATATGTTATGTAAAAAAATCATAAAGGACACCTATAGAAAATGTTGGCATTATTGATTATGTGTTTTCATTGATGGCAACATGAATCAAACATAGACAGTGCATAAAGGAGCGCACTGACCTAAAGCTCATGAGAGGTAGCATATTAGGTTGCACATAATCAGAGCGCACAGTATTAAGACCTTTGGAAAGGTCAAAGGAAAATATCATAAAGGAGGAGTGCTACAAAGGAAGTGTTATTGGGATTGAATTCCCAACATATCAACTATAGAACACCTTCATAGTTGTGAGGAAACTCTGTTACAGTCAGGAGATATGACAAATGTCGATTGTTGACCAAAGGCACAGATCAACGATCGTGGTTCAGTTGGAATCCAAGTGTAAATACAAAGGGGTTGAGGAGGAATAATATTCATTGATGTAGTTTTCCAGACAATTCAAGACTGCTAAAACAAGGTGGAGCCAGAGGCTGGGAGAAAATAATTCTCAATTGTCGTTAGATCAAGCAATGGAAGGAGAGCATAAGCTTCGTGACTTCACTTAAAAATTTCTAAGTATGGTTCATTATGGAGGTAACAGAAATTGGGGGTGCATTTTGATGACACCATAGAAGAGTTGGGTCCGCAAGTCCGAGAGTCCGCAAACCCGAGAAAAAACACTTGAAATTTTTTCTAAGTATAGGTTCATTTTTTAGGCTACGGAAGTTGGGAGTGCATTTTGATGACACCATAGAAGACATGTGAGTCCCATAAGTCCGAAATTCCACGAACCCAACACATGAAATAATTCTAAGTAAAATTTCATGTTTAAAATGAATAAGAACCGTCCACTTAGCGATTGATTATATCTGAACTGTCGATCTGTTTAAAGAGACTAGATGGAATATGGACCGTCCATCTCACCGAGCGATTAAGTTAGAGTTGTTGGATCAAGATCTATGGTTCATTATGGAGGTAACGTAAGTTGGGCGTACATTTTGATGACACTCGAGAAGACGTATGAGTCCGCAAGTCCGAGTACGCGAACCCGTCACATGAAATAATTCTAAGTGTTTTAAATGAATAAGAACCGTCCACTCAATGATTGATTATATCCAAACCATTGATCTGTTTAAAGAACCTAGATTAAATATGGATCGTCCATCTCACCGGGCAATTAAGTCAGATACGTTAGATCAAGTAGCCTAGAGCCATGATCTAGGAGGGACACATGTGGTAGAAGACAAAGATGACACATGGCCCAATCAACTGATGGCAAGTATCAAGTTCCATTTGTCACATAAGGTTTNTATGAGTCCGCAAGTCTGAGTACACGAACCCGTCACATGAAATAATTCTAAGTGTTTTAAATGAATAAGAACCGTCCACTCAATGATTGATTATATCCAAACCATTGATCTGTTTAAAGAACCTAGATGAAATATGGATCGTCCATCTCACCGGGCAATTAAGTCAGATACGTTAGATCAAGTAGCCTAGAGCCATGATCTAGGAGGGACACATGTGGTAGAAGACAAAGATGACACATGGCCCAATCAACTGATGGCAAGTATCAAGTTCCATTTGTCACATAAGGTTTGTGAGATTCATGAATCAGGGTGACACATGGAACACATATTATGGGTCCACGTCAACCTAGGTGACATCATCATACCACGTCATTCTGGGATTATAGCCTCTAGGGATTCCCTACCAACAAAAATTCCTGAAGCGTCGAAGGCTGAAATCGCAAAATAATGTTGGTCGTTGATCTAAGATCATCCAAATATTTCTCGACCATCCGATCGAGTACAATGGAAGGATAGCGTAAGGAGTACCATCAACCGACAACAACCAATTGCCCACTCTTGATGACCACTTTGATAGGTCAAACTCTGAAACAATGCAAGGATTTCAAAGGCTGAAATCCTGAAGGCCGAAGTACCAGAGGAATTGGTTCCAACACTGGTTGTGTGATAAGGTAAATAAGTTATAAAGAGCACAAAGGGCCTAGAAATAATCCCTCAGACATTTGAATATGGTCCCATGTAGAAGAATAAGGGAAGAAAGAGAAAGCGCTAACAAAACAATGCTTGGAATGGATAAGCCTGTGGTTTCGAGCCCATGGTCGCAAAGGGAAGTGAATTGAAGGAAGCACCTATTTGCAGAATTTGAATCCATAAATTATAGGCTGTGTGGGTTGGCTTGGAAAACAATGTCAATTAAGAATATGATTCTTAATTAAAAGAGATTGAAAGAATAACCAAGTTCACCCAAAGAATAAATTTGTTATTAAAATAGCATAGTTGTTAAATAAATGAAAGGGTGCAATGGTTCATGTCAAAAGACACAATGGTTCAAATCCTATACCTATTGATATACTATATAAACCAGAAGTTGTAGGGAATCTTAAGGTGTCTTGGTGAATTATATATATATATATATACTGGATTGAATGAAGGTTCATTCTTTATCAGGTTGGTGCTTGTTTACAAGCTAGATCTTGTCATGAGGGTTGGATTCCTCACTTCTCAGTTGGATCTCTCTTATGTTGGATTACTGAGAGGGGGGGTGAATCAGTAATAGAGCAATTTAATCCTTTTTAACCATATAATGCAAGTGTTATATCAATGTAGCATTATCATCCAATATTTGTAGAGTAAATAAACAATGAACAAATGAACAAGCATACACATACACAGTACACCAGTGTTTTTATGTGGAAACCCAAAGCAAGAGAAAACTACAAAATGTTTTTTCTTATATGTCTTAAAGAATTACATTCATTGGAAGCACCAACTTCCTTTTTTTTCTAGCTGCAGCTGGAAGGAGGCTCCAACCCCCTAGTTTCTCAGGCTACAACCTGAGGGAAGCTCCAACTCTCCAATTCTCTGGCTACAACTAGAAGGAGGCTACAACCCCCTATGTTCTCCGGCTACAACTGGAAGGTGGCTAGAACCACTTGTCCTTGCCCCGTCCAACCACCCTGACGTATAAGTAGAATGATGGAACCTTTGTCACACTATCACTGTGAGATATATTGTTGTAAACCTCTACCAATAAACTTGCACCAAACAAAATGTACCAATAACCTGAACCATGCATCAACCATGCATCAACCTGTACCTCAACCTGTAATCAACTTGTACCATAAACAAGTGCATCAACCATGCACCAACCTGTACCAAACAACCTGTAATCAACTTGTACCATAAACAAATGCATCAACCATGCACCAACCTGTACCTCAACCTACAAACCTTCCTTAACTTTAACAACAAGAGACTAACATTTTCATCAAACTTTACTTTAGTCTCACATAACTAGTTTTGGATTAGTCAACAACCCTAACTTGAAATAATCATAACTATGTACCTGTAATGAATAAATATATGAAAATAGTACACAATGTTCTTCAAATTCGTTTTATGCAATTCCTCCAGGTGTCACTACTTGGAACCTCTCAGAAAAAGAGTTATAGCAAAAATGGCATACCTTGTTGAATTCTGACTTATTATAGAGAACAAACTTGTAGAGCGTGCCCCGCAAAAAATATTTGTTGTATGGATCTGAAAATGTTACACAAAATACTACATACTTCACTCTAACCAACACATTTTGTCGTACTGAATTTGGATTTGTTATGAAGAAGTTATGACGTTTTTACCCGAAACCCCTGTTTTAGACTAGTTTCAGGCCTAGCCACAAACCCTATTTTTCATAGTGTAACTCCAAAAATACAATGACCCACAAGCTGAAATTTGTACCACAACTACTTGGATATGTTTCATCAATGGCCTCCCAATTTCACAGTCTGAATCATTCTATAAAAAACGTTATTGCGAAAATGGTGAGATGACTTGTAAATAACATACTTTAGAAAGCATCATCAAAAGAATTTATCCTCCCTTGAATTTCGGTCTTATTTACTTCACCTTCCCTTTGAAATTCGGCTTAGATATCCTTTGGTTACCTCAATCACCTATAGATATTCAATATTCTTAAGTGTGATTAAAATGAGAGATCCTTTCCTCTTATTTATACTCTCCAAGTAGTTTCATTAGAAGCATCTTCTAGGCCACTTTGTCCACATAGCCACTTTGTCCACATAGTCACCTATGTCCAACTTTGCCCAATTTTCCAATTGTCCATGTATCCAATAGCTACTTGACCACTTAATCCATTTTCCTCATTTTATGGTTAACCTTCTTAGAACCACTTTCCATAATTAGAAAGTTATCTATTTACTTTATTATTTAAATAATCCTCCTTGATTTTGTCACTTCACTTTATTATTTAAATAATCCTCTTTGATTTTTTCACTTCACTTTATTATTATTTAAATAATCCTCTTTGATTTTGTCACTTCACTTTATTATTTAAATAATTTTCTTTGACTTTGTCACTTCACTTTATTATTTAAATAATCCTCTTTGACTTTGTCACTTCACTTTATTATTTAAATAATTTATTCTTTGCAAGCACTTTGAATTCGTTAACCTTTTGGGGTTTCAAGTCAATGATATGAGGGTCCTTCAACTTCGTAAGGTCATAACTCTCAAACCGTGAGGAGTTATGTGACGTTCCACATACCACCGTAAATGGCATGACATGTACTATCCATATAGAATAGTATTACCTGCAAATATATCAAAAATCTTACCATTATACATCAAAAAAACTTGGGTCCATTACCCAAACCTTTGTGCTACTATAATTTCTTCAAGGGTTGACATCAATGATGACCAACCCAATTAATAAACAATCTCCCCCTTTGGCATTGATGGAAACACTCTGATGCAATACTAAAATCATATCACTCATGCTCCCCTTGGAACCATGACTACATCTATGTGACCAATGCTCCCCCTGGAACCATGCCTCTGTCCTCTGCATCTTATAAATATCTCCCCCTTTGTCATCAATGGAAAAGGTATCTTTCCATTCGGGGCTTCTCCCCCCAACTGAATTGCCTGATCTCCCAACTTGAACTGTCCTCTTTATGGTGCTTCCTCGTGTACATATAATACATATAAGATAAGCATTCAAAAGCATTCGTTTTGGAGTAGAAATAACTCTGATTCTCTGGAGAAGATACTCAAAGGCTTCCCGTGGAAGCGGTTTTGTAAAGATGTCTGCCACTTGTTCTTTTGTGCCCACATATTTAGCTTTGATGTTATTTTCTGCAACCTATTCTCGTAGAAAGTGATACTTGATTGGAATGTGCTTCGTCTTGGAGTGCATCACCGGGTTCTTTGAGATACTAATGATGCTTGTATTATCACAATAGATTGGAATGGGCTCATCATACTCAACTTATATATCTGTTAGAATGTGTTTCATCTATAGAACCTGTGTACAACATGCTACTGCTGCAATATACTCTGCCTCGACTGTAGATAAAGATATTGATGATTGTTTCTTGCTTAGCCATGATACTAAACACTCAACCAAGTAGAACGTTGCTCCATTTGTGCTTCATCGTTCATCAATGCAACCTTCCTAATCTTCATCTGTGTAGGCAATAAGTGATACCATACCATAATCCAAACTCTTATGTTCCTTTGAGATATCTAAAAATCCCCTTCACTGCTAATACATGTGATTCCTTTGGTGCTGCTTGAAAGCATGCCACCTGTCCAATTGGTTTGGATGTTGTCACATATAGTAGGATACCAATCATTGACCTATACTGCCTCTGATATGTAGACTTTGAATCATAATCTTTTCTCAACTTGAAACTAGTTTGCATGGGAGTGATAACTAGTTTGCAATCTTCCATTCTCAACCTCTTTAGCATTTCTCTGATATACTTGGTTTGAGAAATAAAAATTTCTTGGTTGCTTTGACGTATATGAAGACCCAAAAAGAAGGATAGTTCTCCAAGTAATGACATTTCAAATTCATTATGCATGTCCTTTGCAAATTGTTGGCTTAACCTGTCATCAATACTTCCAAAAATAATATCATCAACATAAACTTCAATTAATAAAATACTATCTTGAGTTACCTTGATGTAGAGGTTGTTGTCTACAGTTCCTTTTATGAACCCTACCCGCTGTAGATATTTATCTAGTCTAGAGTACCATGCTCTAGGAAACTGTTTTATACCATACAAGACCTTCTTTAATTTACACACATAATCTGTGTTCTCTGACAACTGAAATCCTTTTGTTTGTTCAATGTATACTTCTTCTTCAAGTTCCCCATTCAGAAAAGCTGATTTTACATCCATCTGATACACTTTAATATTTTTGGAGCATGCATAAGCTAAAAGAAATCAGATTGCTTCCATTCTGGAAACTGAGGAAAATGTCTCTTCAAAGTCAATTACTTCAACCTGTGCATATCCTTTACATACCAATTTAGCTTTGTTACTTGTAACCTATCCATCTTCATTCAATTTATTCCTATATACCCACTTCGTGTCGATCACATTCTTATCCTTTGGTATTGGAACCAATTCCCAAGTGACATTTCTCTCTATTTGATCCAATTCTTCATCCATGGCCTTATTCCAAAATTCATCCTTGTTGGCCTCTTCAAAACAGGTTGGTTCAATCGGAGATGAGAGTGTTAGGTGCGTTTTTTCTGGTGAACGGATTCTTCTTCTAGTCTCAACTCATGCATATTTGTTTCCGATAATCTAATATGAAGGATGATTCTTTTGTACTCATCTGCTAGGTGTCTATGAAGGCACTTGTTGAACTTGCTCTTCTTCTTCTGTTGGATCCTCTTCATCTTCCCCTTATACTTCTTTTTCATCTTCTGCTTCTTCTTCGTAAAGTTGTTCCATTGACTCATTTTCTTCTTCCTTTAATTCTTGTCTACCTGTTTCATCAGTTGTTACGCTGATGCTTTCCACAACTTTGTTCAATTTCAGGTTGTAACACTTGTATGCTTTCCTTCTACTTGAGTAACCAACAAGTACTCCTTTGTCCACACGAGAGTCAAACTTTCCCATTCTGCCATCTTCTCTTTTGATGTAACATTTGTTCCAAAAACTCTGAAGTGCTTCACATTTGTTGGTCTTCCTTTCCATATCTCGTAGGGAGTTTTGTCATTGTTGTTTCTGAGCATTACTCAGTTTTGAATGTGAACTATCGTATGCACTGCATGTGTCCAAAAAAAATCTGTCAATTTGGAATCCATTAGCATTGTTCGAGCCATTTCCTATACTGTCCTGTTCTTTCTTTCAACAACTCCATTCTGTTGAGGTGTCCTAGCAATAAAGAATTTCCTTTTTATTCCATGTCTACTGTAGTAGTCCATAAATTCATTTGAAGTGAACTCTCCTCCATTATCAGATCTCAAGCATTTGATTTTTGAATCCATTTCATTTTCAATCATTTCCTTGTAGACCTTGAAGTTTTCAAAATCTTACGACTTATTCCTTTTAAACCCTTTGTTGTAGTTGGTCCAACTAGATCAGTATGCACAATTTCTATTGGTCTTGTCGTTGAATATTCTTTTGGTTTAAACTTGGTCTTTGTTTGTTTTCCTTGTTGACAATGCTTGCATAAAGTGTTGGTTGGTTTCATGATCTGGGGCATTTCTCTAACTGCTTCCCTTTTGCTGAATTTGACAAGGTTATCAAAATGTATGTGACCCATTATTCTATGCCATAGCCAACTTTCATCTTCCTTTCCTAGGCAACACTTTCCATTTCCAATTTCACTTAATACATATATGTTGCTTCAAGTTCTTACAGTTGTTGCAATCAATTTTCTTGAACCTTCTTTTCTTATCTCTCACTTTTGTGAATCGAAAGTAAATTTATGACCCTGGTCACACATTTGACTCACACTTATAAGATTATGTTTCATATCTTCTACTAGTAGAACATTTTCTTCCTTGGTATTCTTGTTCTCAATTCTGAATATGTATTTTCCAATGATTTTAGCTGAATCATCATTTCCGAAGGAGACTGATCCATCTCTTTCCTTTCTTAATGTAAGAAATCAATCTCTATCATCTGTCATGTGTTTTGAACAACCACTGTCAACATACCAACCATGTTTCTTCTGCTTAGCTTGTAGAGAGAGTGTGCATTCTTCATTGCTATTCTGATTCTTCTTTCGTATCCATGTCCTTTTTTTAGGTTCATGTATGTGACTGTTGTTGCTCTTTTGTGGCTCTCTAGGAGGGGCTGACATTCTGCAATCTTTGGCCATGTGTCCAAAGTTGTTACATTTGTAGCATTCCATTTCAGTGCTCAAAGATTCAAACCTATTGTAACTTCTTCTCCGTGTTTCACCTAGGCCTTCTTGGATAACCCTTTTGTGTATGACTTTCAAAGTTGTTTATGTTCCTATTGTTGGCTCTGCAATTCACATCTTTATGTCCAAAATTATTACATGCATAACATAAACCAAAAAAGATAGTTTGATACCTGGGATTTGAAGATATTATGAAAGGAGGTACTCTTATGAATCCTTATTCTTCCCGAGGCCTATCTGTTTCTGTCGGTTGTTGATTCTGAAATCTGAATCTTCTCGGTTGTTGATTCTGAGATCTTCCTATCCCTTTTGATTGTTTCTGCATAGATTTTTGGATATGTTTCTTGTTCTATTTTTTTGGAGCTTGATCCCTTTTTTGTTTGATTGTATCCAAGTCCGGACTTGTCATGATGAGGTTTTTGACTACTGATAATGTCATTCAAAACTTTTGAGTTGTTCTGCATGTTTTTATTTTGAAGATCCTTTCTTAATGTGACAATTTATGCTTCCAAATTTCCNTCTTCTCCGTGTTTCACCTAGGCCTTCTTGGATAACCCTTTTGTGTATGACTTTCAAAGTTGTTTATGTTCCTATTGTTGGCTCTGCAATTCACATCTTTGTGTCCAAAATTATTACATGCATAACATAAACCAAAAAAGATAGTTTGATACCTGGGATTTGAATATATTATGAAAGGAGGTACTCTTATGAATCCTTATTCTTCCCGAGGCCTATCTGTTTCTGTCGGTTGTTGATTCTGAAATCTGAATCTTCTCGGTTGTTGATTCTGAGATCTTCCTATCCCTTTTGATTGTTTCTGCATAGATTTTTGGATATGTTTCTTGTTCTGTTTTTTTGGAGCTTGATCCCTTTTTTGTTTGATTGTATCCAAGTCCGGACTTGTCATGATGAGGTTTTTGACTACTGATAATGTCATTCAAAACTTTTGAGTTGTTCTTCATGTTTTTATTTTGAAGATCCTTTCTTAATGTGACAATTTATGCTTCCAAATTTCCAATGATCCTGTCTCTTTCTTCTAGCTATTCTTTGAGTGCTTATTCAATTCTTTTATCTTCTTCAATTTGAACCTTCAAATTTGTGATCATTTGTTCTAGTTCTTCAGTGTCTTCTTTCTTGTCTAGTTCCACTTGTAGTTTCTTGTTTTTCTTCTTTTCTCTTCTGATAACTTCTATGGCACACAACAATTCTTCTTGGTAGTCAAATTCTACCTCTTCATATTCTTCTTCTTCCTCTTCATACTCTTCTCCAGAGTCTTATTTATCAGAGTCTTCTACTGCCATGAATATAAATCTTTCTGTCTCACTGTCACTGACTTCATCTTCATCTGATGATGAGATGTCTTATTTGGTGCATAATTTGTTTTTGAAAACTTTCTTTGTGGTTCTTTTTCCTTTATATGTTTGTTTGTTATTTAAGTAACCTTCATCATTTTTCTTTTTCTTATGTGGACATTTTTTAGAAAAATGAACAATACCATCACAATTAAAACAAATCAAAGGAAGCTTACGTCTATACCTGCCGTTGGTTCCCTTGTTCAATCTTCTGACAAAGTTGGTTGCTTCTTCATCATCTTTCGAGACGTCACTGCTACTGCTATGTTATTTTTCTTTTTTCTTTCCCTTTTTCTTTGACCTTTTGGATGCTTTGAATGCTACTTCATTTATATCTGGATTTTCATGTTCAATTCTCATTTCATATGCTGTGAAGATTCCATATAGTTTGTCCATGCTTATTGAGTTTATATCTTCTCTTTCTTCTAGTGCTGATATCTTAGGGTCAAATCTCATAGGAAGAGATCTTAGTACCTTTTGAACAATCACAGATTCTTTGATTTCTTATCCCAATCCCAATATTACATTTATTGTTTCATCAACTCGTAAAAAGTAAGCTGCAATATTCTCATCTTCCTTCATCTTTAGTTGTTCAAATTGACCTCTGTAAGTTTGAAGCTTTGTTTCTTTGACTTTTGAATCTCCTTCATAAATATTTCAAAGTTTGTCCCAAATCTCTTTAGTGGATTTACAATGTGCAACTTTAGTGAATAATAATTCTCCAAGACCATTCAAAAGTGCATTTGTGGCTTTGGAGTTATTCTGACCGAGTTTCACTGCTTTGTCATTTGTCGGCGAAACTGTTGGTGTTGTGTATCCATCTACAATTGATTGCCAAATTTCAAATCCATGTGCCTGTATATATGTCTTCATCCTTATGCTCCAAAATGAATACTTTTGTCCATCAAATTGTGGTATTCCATTTTTATACATGTTGTTGCTCTCCATGATCTACCTTTCAGTGGTTAAACTTATTTTTGAAGGAGCCTGCTCTGATACCAATTGTTGGATTACTGA
>JASDQU010241887.1:45046-61882 GCA_032191745.1 Picea mariana | reverse complement strand
AGTGGAAAAGTTCGTATAGGAAATTTTGATAGATTTAATGGCTGAGAAGGTCATGTCTGTAGGGGCATAGGCCTCATCAACTAGAGGAGTACAAGCCTCTTCATCGACTGCACATCGATTTGGACCCTCTAGAGCTGCGACAAAGAAACAAAGCAAGAATCGCGATGACTTGGAGAATGTGAAGCTCATCCCATCTATCCTGCTTGACTATATCCTGCCTCTAGCTGGCGCGGTTAGTCATGACAGTGTCCCAAGGGAATTCGACTACACCTTGATCACTACGTACCTCTCGAAGGGGATACACGCAGTTGGACCACAGTTAGGACAAATTATGATGTTGTAGATCAGTGAATTCAACTTGGGATATCGCAAGAACTATGGCATGATCGCCCCACATAAATATTTGACCAAGACAATGGGGAAGAATTCAAAGATAATCCCCTAGCTGTGGACCATGGACATCACAAGGTCCACCATTTTGAAAGTAATGAAGATACCCCACTTTGGAAGGCATCAGGAGGTTAACATGTGTGTTAAACTCCTGTTGTCTTTCTTCCATGGTGGTTATCTGTGGCTGGACAGATGCATCACCATCGATCTAGTGTTGATTCATTGGATCACTGGATTAAGCATGCAAGTACCAGACCCTAAAGAATTTTATCCAAGGAAGGCTACAAATCGCGCCTTAGCGCAGAGAACCAAAGATACCTATGGTGATTTGGAGAAGGGGAAGTGAGGCTACAAGGTAGCCTCCATCCATAATGGTGCAATGTGCCTAGCCTGCCAGTTGATCAATGGTAAGCTAGTAAGGAAGAACAGACCCACGTAGGTCACAGGGTTCATTGTTGACCTCGCAAGAAAATGCATTGAAGGGATACAAATGAACCGGGTGAGCTATCTCATCAACCAGTTAGAGCAAGACTATCGTGAAGCTCAGGATCAGGGCTACGAGTTTCATTTCAGTTGGTTGATGATCCTCATTACCTTTATTACTTGGGAGATGCCAGAAGGTGCCACCTTCCTTGAGATTGAGCCATCCGAACCCATAGATGTGAAGTTCACTACACTCAGGTACTCGAGCGATATGGAGAAAAAATGGCAGTCAAACGCAATGTTCCACACCTATTACCTACAGTTGAAGAGGGATATTGAGTCTTTCCCTCGTATGACGCTGAACACCTTGCACAGGTTCAGGCTCCTTGCGAAGTTCCACGCAGATAGACATTTTATTTATATCACTGTACGTGGAGATGAACATAAAGAAGAGCTCCAATCCTACTATAAGCTCACAAAAGAGGACATGGAAGAAATAACTAAGGGATGGCCTGTAGAGTTCCTTATACCAGTAGACCAGGCAGAACTATCCGATCCCGAACTCATTGGAAGTCATGTGGTCACTTGCGAAGAGTATGATGCACCCAACATTAGCAGAAGGAAGAATAAGGAAGAGGTACAGGAGCTGAACAATGCATCAGAAGAGACTTCTTCAGATTCACCAGGAGGAGGAGGAGGTGACGAAGTAGACAAAGAAGAGGACAAAGGGGAAGAATACAAGTAGAATTAGGGAAAAGTAACACTGCCTAGGGACCCCCTTGATGAGGTTGAGACATCCAAGAAAAGAAAGGTTTCCCCCATGAAACCTTCGTCGCGGAAGAATTCCAAAGCTATTAATCCCAAACTGTAGACTGTGCTCACGGTGGATGACATCGACCTCATCATCGTCATTGTATTAGATACCTCAAAAGATATTTTACAGTGCAACGAAGAAAAACAAGAGACCATGTATGACTGGATCGAAGCAGAGCTGAAAGGGGTACATTAAGCCCTCTACTCCAGTCGCGCAGTGTATACTACACCTTCTTCATCTGAAGGGATTGAGTTGGGAGATGAGCCTACCCAACTACGTAGACTAGCAGATGCGACCTAAGCTCACCTTCGTCATGTCTAGGAAGAAAAAGAGTAGGCCATAGAGGCATTAAAGAAATAAAAATAGGAATCCCTAGAGAAACGACGAGTTGCACAGCAAGAAAAAGACGACCTCCAAGTGAAGTTCACAGAGGATAGAGCGCAGATCTAGAAGGAGAAAGAACAGATGCTCGTAGAGCAGATTGGAGTTAAAGAAGCAGTCACTAGAGCACTTCGCTCTGTGACGAACTTAGAACAGATGGAAGAAGACCCAGTGGAGAGTCAAGTGGGGAAGCTTGTTGAACACATTCAACAACTCCAACAAAGAGTAGAAGAACTGGAGTTACAAGTAGTGCCAAGCACTCCATAGGAAGTGCGAGACCAGAGAGAAGAAATTGCCTGAAATGCAGTCCAGAGAATCAAGGCATTGGCCTTAGAATGCAAACATCTTAGCAGTTGAAGTGCGTAGACTTACGAGCGCCTTGCAAAGGACCCTGAACTAAGGACACTGGAGTCACAGCTCTAGGAGGCAAAGCAGAAAGAAGCAACAATGCAAGTGCATTTGAAGCGATTGTCCGCGGTCAAGAGGATGAAAAGAGCTTAGGAACAACACATGGTTCATCAACAAGTCCATGCCATCTAGAGTAAAGTCATGGAAGTGACTCAGAAGCTCCATCTAGTGCAGTATGAAGCTTGCACACTTTTTGAGGAGATTGAAGGATGAGGTGCAGAACTAGAACAAATGGTCACCACGGTAGAACAACACTTGGAAGGACCAGTGACCAAGAAGTTTATTCAGGAGTTCGCTGAGCAGGAGGCTCTAGCGAAGTAGCAGGTCGAGGCATTTGAGGCGAAGCTACCCAGATCAGAGTGACTCGGGACGAGTCACATGTGAGTGTTGGGGGCATGTTGGCCCTTGACCAAGTTTTGGAGAACCTTGGTCATGTTTGACCATTTTTGTGACTTCGATAGGCTGGTCGAAGGTGAAGCAGAGATCGCAGGATCTCACCCCCTTTTTAGGGATTTTTGGTTTTAGGGTTTATGTAACGGGTATGGGGATTTCGGCCCATGGGTTAACCCATGTTTAGGACCCTTTTGTAAAGTATAAACAAGTATCTTGGATATTTAAGTAGGAGAGGAAAATGGGTGTAATGAGTCTAATGTGATAAGTCATTTGTAAGATAAGTGCGAATAGTTATGAATTCTTCATGCATATTGTGTTGAGAACTTGCCGAGCTAAGTGCAAGTGACTGTAAGAAGGCTCTGTGCTTGAATCTATCTCGGGGAAGGAGGATATGGTGAGATGTGCGTAGATCTCTTGTCATATGTAGAGTGGGTTTTGTGGCTCTATGCATGTAAGAAGATTGGTCAAAGACCATAAAGAATAAGAAGATTTGGTGGATGTAGCCCCACACTGGGGTGAACCACGTATATCCTGTGTTGTGGTTTCTTTGTGCATTATAGTTGTTATATTTTTGATGTGATTTATGCTTAGTGTTGTAATATGTATGTTAGATGCATTTGATATAGTAGCTTAGTGCTTAGTGATGTGATTGAATGCTAGATATGATATATTTCTATATGCTAGGTGCTTGGATGTGTTAGATCTTATTGAATACTGCGATGTTCTGTAATTAGGGTTTCTCCTGCACTGTGAATAAGAAGTTAGATATTAATGAATGTTAACTGCTAAGTGCTATGTTAAGTACTATGATCACAGATCTGTGTCCCAGCTAGGTTGTAGACACTTGAGTCCTACAACCACCCCTGCCTTTACCTCGAGTGAGACTTCATCTGCTTTGCAGGTGTTGCTGAAAGGGACTGTAGTTAGGGTTTTGTTGGTGCATTGTTAAAGTGTTGAACCCTGGGTCTTCCCCTGTGCCAACAGGTAACCTCAAAAAATCAACCCAAAAGCACATTTTTAACCAATGAAAGTCAATTTTTAATCCATGAAAAGATGAAGGAAATGGAGATGATTTGTGGAATGATCAGTCGTGCACTCTGCAATCAACACTTGAAAATCGAGGTAAAAAGGGGGTTTGGAGCAATGTTTGGGTGAAGTTACAAATGAAATAGTGAAATATGGTTTTTTACCTATTTTATTGATTTTTATTACTTTTTTCTTGTATATTATATTATTTTTTATGCTTCATCCAAACCCTAAAGTCCTAACAAATTTACAAGTGGTTTATTTTTGTAGATAGAAAAGTCTAGAGGTGAAACGTTGGAACAAGGGTCCACTTTTTTGGTTTGTTTTTATATATTTGTCGCATGTACATATCGTTTTAGGGTTTTTCAGGAAAAACTCCGAGTAGTCTTAATTCTTTCTCACACTCGTGAAACCATGAGAGTCAAATTGAGTAGTATTTTGTCATTTTTTCGAACTCGTAATGGTGACACGAAAAATGAAACCTATGGATTATCCTTTAAGCTCTTTTCACCCTAAAAAATGAAAATATTGTTGAGTGACCTTGTTCTTTTCACACTCGTAAAAGTGTTTTGAAGACAACATTTGATGAGCGGTAGGTTGTCACTTTTTCGTTCTCATCAGATTATTTTATGAAAAATGACTTGATGGAGTTCTCTTTAAGTGTTTTTTAGACTCCTTAAAAATGAAAAACATGTGAGTTTTCTCTCTTTGGACTCATTAAACAAACATCGAAAGACCCATATGAGATCAAACCACTCCTTCTTAGGGTTCGTTAAACATACTCCAAGGGACTCGTCCGAAGTATGAGCTTACATCAACAAGCATATGTTATCCTCCTCAAGTTTGTGTAAAAATAAAGAGGTACTCGCCAAAAATGGTGGGGGGAAATTGGGAAAGAAATGTGTCTTTGTATTCATATTAGTGGAAGTAATAGTCGGTCTTGAACATGACGCCCCCTTCATCATTGTATCCAGGTTGGGAAATCCATTTGTCTCTCATTTGACCATACACAAATTCATATGTCAGTTCCTCCTTGACTCAATGTTGCCAAAACCATTGTCGTGTCGTTCATATGTTCAAGAGAAGTCCAACCTAAACAAACCTTCTATTGAGTCGACCATCTGCAGTTATAAATATTCTACCATGTTGGCCTTCTCTGTGTCAGTTTAAAATCACTTCATACTCCGATCTACCTCAAATCTATTACATATTTCGTGTCATTGATGGGGGATACATCAAGGCCCTCCTGTGATGAGTCTTTTTCTATTGACTTCAACACATTATCCGAGAACAAGACCTAGAAATCATTTAGTACCTTAGAGCCTGGATGCCTCAATGGCAGGTCTCTTCACTTTCAACAGTGGGTTCACATCATTGACCCCTGATTGAGAGATTCCATCGAGTGTTCGAATTCAACTTATTTATTCACATTCATTGGATTGTAATAGGGTACCTTGGGAGTCATTTAAATCAATGGTGATTTCCCTCACACTTGTTAACGGTTTTCATCATTGACCGATAATCAAGTGGTTTCTACCATGTTCAACTTCGACACCTATAATCACATGGTTAGATTCGTAATTAAGAACGATATAAATAAAGACCCTGGATCACATCATTCTGATCTAGGTTGTGGTGGAGTATTCATGAATTAGTACTAACACATAGATCCATTGTGTATGTCTCGTGGCTATGTCCTAATTTGAATTCTTTAGAGCGTAGATCCACAATGTATTCCTGGTGGCTTTGCCGATTCATAATGACATGGATCCATAGTGTATATTTAGTGGCCATGACTCACTTACATCTTGTAATCTAAGTATGGGAATGCCTACCTCAGACGATGGTATATTATTATGCATATTCTTGAATGTTTGCAGGTTCCCGATCGGTGCGCTCCTTTTTTGACACACACATTCTACAAAGTATTTCAGCTGTCACAATTTCCAGCTTCATACTTTGGGGGAAATTTAGTTACACATTATTTTGGTCACCCTAGTGATCCACTGACAACATGTGTTCATGTTCCTTGAAAATATAAAATAGTATTTATCCATGAAAGAGTGATTTGCTTTCCTTTCTAAAAAACCATATTAAGGAAGGTAGTTGCACCCTACAATATGCATGGGGTGCGACGATGCCTGATCGTCGCATCCTGCTCTAGAGCTATACTGTGATGTCTCCGCATGATTTAATATACCCAGCGTGTGATGATTTCAAAAGCTAAGGAAAAGTCAAACTTCACGGTTGTTCTAGAAGGGGGTCTTCTAGAAGGTGAGGTGGCCTCCGAATAGTTTGGATCTTACTCACTTTTCTGATTTGGTGGGATCATCCTAATCTCCTCATCCATATCTATTTCACATTATATAAAGAGGGATGTCTTATGGAAAAGGCTAAGGTTGAATAGGATAAGATTTTTATGGAGAGTTCTACTTCTTCTTGAGAGCTTTGCTTTAGTTCTACAAGCTACATGGTGGATCTTCTTCATTCAAAGGATTTGGAGCAAAGGCGTGTGTGTTAGAGAAAAGGGCCATGAAAAGTTGACCTTGCAACATCAAGGCTTTGGTTTTATTCTCCACTTTATATTTAATATGATACAACGATATGTTTATTTCCCATAAAACTAGTCTTGTTATATTGTATGATTCCTTGATCACATACATATGTTCTTGTTGAGTATATTGTGTTTCTTTCACTTTGGTTGGCTTGTGTTCCCTTGCAGGTTCAGTATCACAGGAGCATTGGAATGGTGCTAGGATGGAAATGACAAGAGCAAACGACATTTAAAAGGTATGTTGTCTATCTCTTGTTAGCTAGTAAACTCAATAATTAGAGCTTAGGGAAAGTCTTATATTCTGTTCTGTTTTTTTCTAGTTTCGGGTGGAACTAGGGAGATCTGTTTGTGTCCACACTTACCGATTAGTCCAATAACAATAGGTGTTTGAGGTTCTAGAACATGAGATCATAAACTGTCGAGAAGATTCCGGTGATGAAGAAGATGATACTCGTGCAACCAAACTCAGATATATAGCCCAGTCATAGCTACACAAGATAGTTGCGCGGTTGAGACTCATGTCGTATAATGACATGATAAGTTAGGCCTTGGAAAACATCGAAATCCAAACCAGGAGCATCATCAACCATCAAAAGGTTGTCGTTGGTTCTTTTCGATCGAAACACCTCCAAGTAATGTATAATCTATCTCCCAATCCTAAATATAATTACAATGATGCATTTATGTCGAAGTTTGAGAAAAAGGATTGCATACAATACAACAAGAGTTATCCCAATATGATCAGGTCCTGGTGGGGGTACCCAGAGAAGTTCAGGGCTGACTCTCATGGCATGTATGCCACAACGTCATTGGATGTTCACATGATTTATGTAGCCATGATGCTCTATGTATTTTTTAGGAAGAAGAGTCCCACTCATTTCTCGGTGGAATGCGTATATATCATGCATGAGGTGGTCGAGGGATACACTTTTAATTGGGACAAAATTTTGTCGGATAATTTGGTAAAAGAAATTACTGAATACAAAATGGAGAAATAAAAGGGGCAACTCGCCCCTTTCTATATGTCTACGTATGTCATGGATGCCATTTGTTTCGTGACCGCTTTCCCATTGATGAATTGGAGCTGGACCCCAACCAATACATAGCCTATTCACTTCAGCCATTCCAAGCTATGGGAGGAAAAAGCCAAAGATTTGTTTTACAAAATATGTCACAATGTAGTGGTGCCTGTTCATATAGCCCTATATGGTCACCCACCTCCTCGAATTTCATATAGGATTATGTGAAATCTGGGCAAACTAGCGGATTGGTTCATTGAAGAAAACTTCTCTTATATAATGGTTTTTGGATTCTCAGCTCCTCCCCATGCTCTCCCACAATTTTTACTAGACTGACTGGTGTGCAGGGAAGTAGCTTACGAGACAGTAATGGGAGGCATCAACAAGGATTTTAAGGCAACTCATAAAAAGGTATGGTCGACTTTCCCTATCTGAGTTGGCATGTTTTCACTATTAGATTTTGGTCACTCCAAAGTGGAGGTTGCGGCTTTGGAAGATGTCAAATTGGTTGACATCTAATTCAAAAGGCATGACCCACACAAAATTGTGGAGAACCACCTAGCCCAATTCAACATGAAAATATATGTACATGAAATCTCCCCATATGATGAAATATTCAGGGGATTTAGGTCTTATGAGGAGGTATAAGATAGGTTCCAAACCTTGTCCCCAGATCAACAGGCTAGTTTCCTCAGTTTCCAAAGACATAAGAGAAATTGTTTTCCAAAAGTACTACAAGGAGAGTCAATGGCTGCTCCTCCTACACAAGAATCTATGCCTCCAAGTTTTGAACCAGGGTACTCTGATAAACATAATATTGAGGAAACCCCAAAGAGCACTAAGGTTTTGACACAAGAATTAGAGGCCTCATTGTGAGGACAACTAAGCCATCAGGCCCTAGATCATCTCAAAACTTATCTAAAGCAAGGACAGGATGCATCTTCTTTGACACCAACCACACCTGCTGCCAATATAGTAGAGCAACAAAAGTCTATGGAGATAGGTACTCCTATTACATCATTGACACATCTGCAGTCTAGCTTCGGAAATCCTAGTTCCAAAATCATCCTTGTAAGTGATCTTACCCCAATCTCGCCTGAATAAATGCCTCCTTTGGATTTCTTCTTTAGCAAGAAGCAGAGGGACATTGTCAAAAGAGAATCACACCAAATATATGGAGTAATAACCAAAAGGCAGAGGATGTTGTATGACATAAATAATCATGATGATTCAGAATTCACGAGAGAAGTTGCAGGTTCATTGGGTGCGTTTGCCACTGCAAATCAATGTTCTGTGGAGAATTTGGCAGAGAAACTAAGACATAAACAATTATTGGTAGGGAAGTTACAAGATCAAATATTGACCTTGGGACAGACTGTAAGGAATAATATGAGTCAAGAGTTTAAGCGAATCAGCGCTCATGAATGACAACAAATCCAATAGTTGCAGGCTAACCTTGAGGAGATCCATCGAAATTCATAGGACAACCAAGGATTAGTCACTCAACGTGATGAATTGATAGGGAAATTGAAAGCCAGATTATACTTGACTGAAGGAACCTCAGTAGATATTTCAGCCTTCTAGACTCAAGCACTAGAAATAAACAAAAAACTGGAAATGGCCCAGCAGGATCTTTTTCTGAAGATAGATGCCATCCAAAAGTGGTACCAGGCAGTGGATCTTTCTCTGAAAGAAATCTATGTCAAGGAAAGGGAGGCTTTCTTAGCCTAGGCTAAGTTTAAAGAAGACATCGTATTAATGCAGAAAGATAACTTCCCTGGTTTTCCTATGCTCTCTCCTTCTAAACAAATAAGAGGTGAGAAGGCTCTAAAGGCTTGGGAGACTAATCCGATAGAGAGAAAAATATTTTCCAGAGAAGTAAAGGAGGCTTTCCTAGAAACGTTGTCTCCATTAGATAAATGGATAATTGTTATTAAGGGAAGTGATATCGTGGAAGCCCTGGGTCATATTGATATATAAATGAACCATCAGAACTCCATAAAGAGAAAAGAGGAAACTCTGGCATCCATTCAGAAAACAAGCCAGATCGATATTTTTAAAATCAATAAATGGTTAGTGAATCCAAGCTTACAATTACAGGCCACAGCTCAAGAAGTGAAAAGAATCCAAGAAAGGCTACCTCAAGTAGAAAAGAAGTTATTCACTTTTGAGGTGAATGAAACAATTGAACCTTCAAGGCGTGTAGTAGAATTGCTGAACAGATGCCAGTAGTGTATTGACCATATAAAAACAAATATAGCCGGAAGCAGGTAGAAAAATATACACGGTCTTTTCTCCTTTTCATCCTCCTTATATTACGTTTTTAAATGACCATCTGTCTCGTTCAATCTCATTCTAAACTCCCGCTTACCCCCATTTCCTTATCATTCCTCCCATGGACGGTTACTTTTCCTAYGTCTGTTATTCATCCTCTGACGAGCCATGCAGAGCTATCCATCCCACTATCCTTCTCCCTCAAAAACAATGTTTTTCCAGCAGGTGAAGAGACAGAAGAAAATGCCAACAAATCTCATCGGATTTTACACATTGTTATCTTATTTCCGAATTATGTTATTTTTATTAAATATTGTAAGAAGTCCAACCGTTTTGAGTTGTGACAGATTTTGTATAAATACATAGATTTAAGATCTATTCAAGGTTGATTCTTTCCGGATGTAATAGAGAAAACTCTCCTTTTTTAGTATTAATACAAGTGCAGACAAAGATTCCAAATTATGTTCAGTTTGAGTTATGTGTTTCTCCTGTATTTCCATATATTTGAATTTCCTTATGTATTTCCTTAATAAGTTATTTATTGCAATTTAGTATCACAACTATTGTAATCATATTATCTCAGTAATTTGTTAAGTAAGCAGTTTTCCTCTGAAATTGTTGTAAGTAATACAAGACCTGCAAGCTATTTGAATTATTGCATCTCATATCCTGTTCATGGGTGCACTCTTTGCTTTCTTCTACTACAAACAAGGTGAGATTCATGTTCCATTGATGTCTGTCTTTGTTTAACATTTTTGTAAGTTTCTCCCACACCATTTGATATCATAATTGTGACTCAGACAACAAAATACGGCCTCTGTATTGTCCTATTATTAATTTCATTTAAGGATTTTTCTTATATAAATAAAGGTAGAAAAAACACTCTTTTAAAACATCATTTAAAACATTATTGATGCCTGACATTACTCTTTGAGCCTTAAGTCTAATCTCAAGAACAACATATTTTTGGCATCGTTTCCAGGGACGAAGAAACAAAGTTATTTTTCCCTCGGAAAACAACAAGGTAAATTTCTATCTTTGATAGTGAACAAAGATTGAATACACAAGTAAAGATTATTTTTATCTTTCACTTGGTGACTCCACCATAGACGAAACTGGCATTTGGTCGAAAGAATACCAGAAATAATCTAGATGATAAGCATACCACACTAGTATCAAATCCTGAAAGGTTGTTGAAACCAAAGGGATACCTAAAATCGACTACTGCATCAACAGGTAAAGTATATCAACCCAAAGTTACACAGGTTAATGATAAGGTTCCAATTGAAGATCTAATCCCTGAAGAGATTTTTAAACAATACCCTCTGCGGAGGCATCAACTAGTAAACCCGAGGCTAAGCTTGAGAATCTATAGGTAATTTTACCCAAGATAAAGGTCGAGGTTGACTTGATTAATACTCCTACAGGTCAGAAAAAAATATCCCTCTCTATATATGTTTTCGTTGACACTCTGTCGATTCCATCCTTTCCCTAAGTAAAGGTTTCAATTTTCTGAAACTCTGATTGATCCGTCCCCTATTGGTTCTCCTATATATACATCTTGTAAGTCTAAGGAAACCAGTCCACATTTCCTTTTTCCTCCTCTTATATATTTTTCATCTCCTAACGACCTTTTTCCAGAACTTCCTTCACCACATATTGAAGTAGTCGAAAGGTCACCACTTTGGTCCCTCGAAGGTTTTGAAAATCCCCTTTTTTCCCAAAGTCTGTCCCCTAGACTTTCAATAGCTACTGCTGGAGGAGGTGGCGCTGGAGGTGGTGGTGCCGAAGGTGGAGGAGTAGGTGGACAAGGTCAAGGAAAACCTCCACCCCCTAGAATATTTTCCAAGGTAGCTACTAGATACGATCCCTTGGTCCTCCCTGCCATCCTTCATGATTTGCTCGAAAATTATATGAAAAACCTACCAAAATTTATGGGGGAAGGAGATTTAACCACAACTGAGCACATAGCCTTTTTTGATTAGTTTGATGATATCCTTGGCATCGATCACAAAGATGTTTACTCAAGGATTTTAGTACAAATCTTCGAAGGATAAGTAAGAACCTAGTTTCAAGGACTCCCGGTAGGGTCCTTACAATCATATGATGACCTAGAAAATGCCTTTTTAAGATAGTGGGGAGAAAATAAAGACCATCTCTATTATTTGACGGAATTCAGGGCTTTAAGAAAAAATAATTTCGAATCAGTTCTTGAATTTACTCAGAGGTTCAATAAATTGTACAACAAGATTCCAATCGAAGTCAAACCCTCTCAACCTACGACAAAGGTAACTTTTGCAGGGGCTTTTGAACCCAAATTTTCCCTCCTCTTAAGAGAAAGAAGATCTCCCACTCTAGCAGGAATGCAAGATGATTCCATAGAAATCGAATCAAATATGATAGCATCTAGGAAATTAAAAACCAAAGTTGAGATGGGAACTAGAGAACTTAGGTGTTTCAAAGAGTAGGCAGGGCCATCTAGATCTGGGAAGTCCACAGAAGAGAAAATGGATGAGATGGCCAAAATAATTAAATATTTATCGAACAAAATATCTAGGATGGAATTAGATCAGGCCAAACCCAATACTTACATTAGGAATCAGTTCAAGAGAAACCCTAACCCTCAGATAGAACAAAGACAAATAAAAAATGAAGATCAAAAGATCCAAGCCCCATTTAAAACTGTAAATTTTATGCATAGGGATGACATGCAAAATTATGAGGAGTTAGAAGAGGATCTAAACAACCTTAGCGATGACGATATGGAGCCTCATTTAACTAGGTTGGATTATGAAAAGTCTATAGACTTAGAACCCATGTTTAATAATGAGGAAAGTATCAATAATCTGGGAGAATCTGCCTATCAAGGACTCACTGACTCAATAATGGCCGAACTCCAACAAAAGTATGATTTAAGGCCCAGAGAAACAAATCCCACGAATGTTCCACCGAAAAATATTTTTTCACGAAATAAAACAAATGAGGCAGTTGTTACTAAACCACTAGTTGAAACAAAAGCTGCTCGAACAAAACCAGTTGAAACAAGAGCAACAAAAACTAAAAAACCAGAAAATATAGAAGCACAAGCTCCAACTAGAGAAATCAAAAAAACAATTGGAGGTTACAGTTTAGAAAACAAACTTAATAAAATTAAAATCCCCATGCCCTTGGTTGAGCTTGCGAAAAATCCGATTTATAAAAAGAAGATTGCTAAAATGATAAATTTTTCTGATGTTGAATGTCACGCAGATGTTATAAATCTACAAGATGAAATACCTATGATCATGTTTGGTCCACACATAAAAAATACTAAGGATTATGCTGATTCATTTTATATTACATTAAATATGCATGACCATTTACTTCACAATTGCATGTTAGATTCTGGGGCTTCTCATAATTTAATGCCTAAAGTTATCATGGAGAAATTAGGCCTAGAAATTACTAGACCTTATCAAGACTTGTATTCGTTTGATTCCAGAAAATTTAAGTGTCTAGGCATGATTAAACATTTGGTAGTAAATCTTGCACAGATCCCTGTAAAAAGTATCCTTATGGATGCAGTCGTTGCTGACGCCCCTGCCAAGTACGACATGTTGTTATCCAGGTCTTGGGGTGCCAAATTAGGAGGATCACTTTAGCTGGACATGACTTACACTATGATCCCAATTTTTGGTGGACAATTCACACGACTATACAAAGAAAATAGATTGGAGTATACCGTAAGTGACCCTCAAAATCAAAACAATTATCCAGTCTATGTTACTGATCAGGACTTAGGAAATTATATATTATCAATAGATGACGATTTCAAAGAATTTACAGAAGAAGAAAATAAAAAAGTAGGAAAAACAAAGAAAAGTGTAAATAGTAGAGAAGGAATGTGGAAGAAAAAAATTGATGGCGCTTCGTCCTGCGAAGGAGCAAGGGATGGAGTGTTATTTGTAGCACGAGGAGATGAGTACATTATTCCCTTCTCATATATATTACAGTGGGAGATTGATTATATGAATAATGTTTGTGAACATGAAGCTCTAGTCTTAGGATTAGAAGCCGCCAGAAAGTTAAAAATTGAACATTTGATAGTTTATGGTGATGCAGAGCTTATTGTGAAATAAATAAAGTAGCATTATCAAGCCAAGCATCCAAGGCTAAGGTCATACATAAATTGCGTCTGGGATTTGATATAAAATTCATTCTCATTCGTTAACATTCACTCCATTCCCAGAATGTAAAATTAGCAAGCCGATTCTTTATCCAAAGCTGCAGTGACCTTTGTACCACCTATTGTCCTAAAATTTAAATATCACATCGAAATGAGACACATGCCTTCGATCCCGAACAATGTTCAACATTGGAAAGTCTTTGAAGATGACGAACAAATTAAACAGTTCCTTGAAATGGTCGATGAGTTCTCTGAGACTCACATAGATCAGGAAAATTGAAACGATCCTATCTGGGTCATGCATGAAGGTGAAGACCCTAAAAAGTTCCAAGATAATATCGCAAATCACTGTATGCTTGTGCTTAAAAACAATCATATACCTAGAGGTCTGATCCCCTTACAAATATTATTTGACCATGATGACATACCTTCAAAATCTACCTTACGACCTCAGCCCGAAGAGGTTGAAGACTGTAATATAGGAACTTTGGAAAATCCTAAACTGGTCAATATATCTAAATACCTTCCAGCCCAAATGAAGAATAAGTACGTCGATTTTATTATGTAATATAAGTACGCTTTCGCGTGGTCCTATGATGAGTTAAAAACTTACGATAGCTTTGTAATTGAACACAAAATTCCTTTGAAACATGGTATCAAACCTTTCAGGCAGAAACTCAGACAAATAAACCCTATTCACCTGCCAGTGATAGAAAGGGAATTCAAGAAGCTTCTTGATGCAAATATTATCGTTCCACTCAGATATTCCAAATGGGTAGCGAATTTGGTACCCGTTAGGAAGAAAAATGGTGAAACAAGGCTCCGTGTATATTTCATAAACTTAAATCAGTCATCCCTCAAAGACAACTACCCACTACCAAAAATGGATCATGTTATAGAAAAAGTAGTTGGAGCTAACATAATGTCCATGATTGATGGTTTTTCTGGATACAATCAAATTGTTGTCCATGAAGATGACAAAGAAAAAAATGTGTTTACCACTCCGTGGGGAACTTTCATGTACGATAAAATTCCATTTGGTTTGATGAACGTAGGAGAAACTTTACAGAGAGCAATGGACATTATGTTTGTTGGCGAGAAAGACAAATTTGTTGTTATTTATCTTGATGATTTAACGATTTTTCCTAACTCTGATGCAAAACACCTGCTACACCTCAAGGAGACCTTTGAAAAATGCAGAAAGTTCAGTTTGTCTCTTAATCCTAAAAAATCACATTTCACTATGCAAGAAGGTAAGTCTTGGGTCATATAGTGCCGAAGGAGGGAATCAAAGTTGACCCGAAACGAGTTGAGGCTATAAACACAATTAATATTCCTAGGAACAAAAAAGAATTTCAATCTTTTTTAGGAAAGATAAACTTTTTGAGAAGATTCATTCCAAATTTTGCTGAAATAATTAAAATGATTATAGATATGTTGAAGAAAGACAACGAAGTTAAATGGACCGTTGAAGATAAAACATCATTCTAGCGTGTCAAGAAATCCATAGGGGAAGCACCGGTGTTATAAAGTCCATACTATACAAAGGAATTCCTGATCTTTTTGTTCGCTTCCTAACATACTGTTGCAACGGTACTCCTGCAAAAGAAGGAGGAAGGATTCGATCAACCAATATATTTCTTTAGAAAAAGCCTCAAGGATGCAGATTTGAGGTACAATATACTTGAAAAGAAAGCATATGCAATGGTGAAATCTCTCAAGGATTTCAGGACATATGTATTGCATTCCAAGATAATCGGTTACGTGCCGACTAATGCTATTAAAGACATTTTAGTTCAGTGGGATAATGATGGGAGAAGAGGACGATGGCTGGATAAAATTCAAGAATTTGATCTAGAAGTGAAACCGACTAAGGTAGTCAAAGGTCAGGGCCTGGCGAAATTGTTAGCCGAATCAAATTTCAGGGCGCTCAAGATAAACCACCTGGAATCACACAGACATATCCCAGATATAGAGGAAATTCACTATCAAACCCCTACAATCCATATTGAAGACAATTTTTCTTCCTTTGCTTTCTATTGTGATGTTGTTTCATACCTCCTTACCCTTCAGTGCTCAAATGACATGACTCCATCCAAGGCGAGAACTTTGAAGCTACATGTAATTAAATATTGTATTATTGATGGCCAACTGTACTGGAAGGATCCTCTAGGTTTCTTGTTAAGTTTCTTAATAGAATTAGAAACATAAGGTTTCATAAATGAATTTCATGAAGGGGTGTGTGGAGGACACCATGCCTAGAGGGAAACAACCTACAATATTTTAAGAGCTGGGTATTATTGGCCAAAATTATTTACTGATGTGAATGCCAAGGTCAGAGCCTGAAACTCTTACCAATTGTTCTCTAGTAAGAAAAATCTCCATGCACTACCTTTAGTCCCGGTCAAAGCAGAGGATCCCTTTCAACAATGGGGTCTAGATTTAATTGGAGAAATCCATCCGCAGTCAAGAGCCCAACATAAATGGATTTTAACTGCTACCGATTACTTCACGAAATGGGTCAAATCCATTCCAACTTGGAATTCTATGGATTTGATAGTAAAAAATTTCTTGGAAGAGAACATCCTATCAATATTTGGTTGTCCTCAAAAAATAGTCACTGACAACGCCCAAGCTTTCAAATCTATGGCGATGGTAAATTTCTGCCAAAAATACAACATTGTTTTAGGACATTCTACAACTTACTATCCTCGGGGGAACGGTTTGGTTGAATCATCCAATAAGAGCCTGATGACTATAATAAAAAAGGTGGTGACAGAAAATAAGAAGGCTTGGCACGTTCAATTGAAATATGCCTTATGGGTGAATCAAATAGGCACCAAGAAATCAATAGGTATGTCCCCTTTTCAAATGGTTTATGGTACTGACATCATCCTTCATATCAATCTCGCTCTTCCTATGATGAATATTTGGGAAGACGCAAATGAAGAGACAAATGACATTACAATAAGGATAAATCAAATAATCG
>JASDQU010241886.1:92147-104674 GCA_032191745.1 Picea mariana | reverse complement strand
GAGGTGGTGGAGTACAAAACAATAGAAAAATTTTAAGCATTGAGGCATAATATGTGGATCTAGGCCAAAAGGGATCCAGAGAAGGAGTGGATGCAGATGAGATATTGAATCATGACAGAAGAAGTACAATGGGAAATTAAAGACTGGCAAGAAGAATGGAAGGCTCTAGTAGAGCAACCAAAGGACAAGCAACCAACAAAGGACAAACAACCAACAAAGGATAAACACCCAGCAGAAGTAGGCCCATCACAAACGAAGAGTATCCCAGTAGGTAATACAAGGAGAACAACATAGAAAAATAAGCAGACAAGGGGGAGTGAAACAATAAAGAAGAAGATGATTCCCAAGCCGACCACACAACAAAAGGACCACACATATACTACTAATGGTGTGAACTAAAGGAAGGAGAACATCCCTGCGCGGGAGGGACAAGCAGGAAGAAATATACTAGATATCCCAGGCATAATAGAGCCAATACAACCAAGGCCACCAAAGAGAACGATTGTACAGACAAGTGGAGCGTGAAAGAAAATGAAGGCACACAAGGGAGACCAAGAGTATACCATAACAGAGGATTATGCATAACTATTCATAGAAAAGGTACATGACCACACCATAGAAGCCCGAGAAGATGCTGAGAAACAAAGAGAAAAGATCATGTGAGATATGAAAAAGGTAAAGCAGGCATTAGAGCACATACGATTTACCAAGGAACAACACGAAGGGGGCACACAACAACAAACAATGCAAGTGTATCCCATGCCACCACAGAAAGAAGAGGAGACAATGCAACTAATATCATTGGCAAGACAAAGATTTAGCCTCACCAAAGACATGTTGCAAATTGATCAGGACATGGTGCATAAACAACTTAAGGACGTACAATAGATGGAGTTGGTATTGACGAGGATACCAACCAAGGCCTTAATAAGTTGCAAATTAGCATGGCGCACGAAGTTCAATCCAGAGCTAGGTCAGATGCAACAAATATGAATACATTCAAGGAAGAAAAAGAGGTGCTCGAAACAATACTAAAAGAAACATAGATTGAACATGACGAGGACAAATGACGCGCAGATAGATTAGAGAAAAGACTTGAAGAAGTATTCCAAACAATTCTGGACAACGCACTCAGAGGAGAAATCAGCGGAACAAAATCTAAAGAATATAGTGCAAACGATGGAGGAATACAAGCGGGAGATNAATAACAAAACTTTATGAGAGGACTGCATAACTTTAGACAAGCCTGGAAGAAGATGAAGGAATCTAGAACTTGGATAAAAGGAAAGAAAATCTTAATGTCGTAGTCTAGGATTTAAAGTAGTGACAGAAGGAAATGCCCATACCCATGAGACTGAAGGCCACGCAGGAAATAAAGAACCTGCAAATAGAAGTGAAGACAATCCAGGAGGAAAGGCAGACCGGACAGACTCAATTGGAGCCCCTGCAAGAGCAAGCAGAAAAGATGCTAACAAAACTGGAAACAGAGAAAGTCAGAATGGAACAAGTACACTCAAAAATCATACAAGCGTTGAAGTATCATGTTACAACGCAGGCCGTGAAGAACCTCATAGAAAAGAACATGCAGGTGAAGACAAAGGGAGATGAACTAGCAAAGAAATTTTGGGAATTGGAGAAATTAGTGAAGGAGGCACACATGACCTGAGTGGATCGAGATGAGACACAGGTTAGTGTTGGGGGCCTATTGGAGCAGGAAATTTTGGGAGTTAAGCACAATAAGCGAGGTAGAATGAACCAAAGGAAACAACGTGCACCAGGAAATAAGGAAAAGTAGCGTGACAAAGGGCAAATGAATCAGCGCGCCAGGAAAGAAGGAAGACCAATGCATAGTCAATGGTTGGATCAAAGACCAATCGCGCAGAAGGTAGTTGGAAAGTGGAAAAGTTTATTCCACTTAGGATTATGGTTTTTAAGTCATAATGTAAGGGTTTTTACCCATTTTTTAAATAGAGGATGTATGAGGTAGCTAGGGGTTAAGTCATAGATCGGAACTTATCATTGAACTTTGGTATGAGCGGAGTACTTTGATCATCCTTTTGAGTTTTGAGTCAAAGTTTGTATTTTGTTGAGAGATGAAGAGCTCAGATGGATTTGAGATGTAATTGAGGGTCGGGTCGCAAGTTGTGGAGCTTGGTGCGACACTGGTCAGGCTCATGCATCATTCTTAAATCCTATGATGTAATGCGTGCAACGTTATTTTGATGAAGAATAAGAAATAAACAGATCTTTGTGGACATAGCCCAGGGGGAGTGAACCATGGTAAAATGGTGTCTCTATGTGTGCTATGTTGTTTTTATGTACTTTATAATGAATGAATGGATAAATGAATGCATCTATTAGAGTTTATTTATAGCGCGCACTAGAATAATTATGCAAAATAAATGTTATCAAAGCGATAAAGTAGTAGATCCGATGAATGTTATGGTAGATTATATGTTAAAGTAGAAGCAAAAGTAAAAGAACATCCCCAATCCCCTCCATGAAAACAGACATATGCGTCCTGCAGTCGCCCATAATCCATCTCAGGTGAGACTGCGTTGTGCACTCTGTGCACAGTGTAGCCTTCTGGTTTACCAGAAAGGCCGATGGTGAAAAGGGTTTTGTTGGAGAACTAAAGTAGAACCCGGATCAGGCCATACATCCAACAATATGTACTATTTCTTCAAGAATTATTTCAATTGTATTTGTGATTCTTTTAATTCTGGTGTACTCATTCTGTAGGCATTTTTTATACTAGGGAAGCTCGTACTAAATCAATAGAAAAATCTATTTCACTCTTTGGTGGAAATCCTGGTATTTATTGGAAGACATCTTCAAACTCTTGCAATACTGGAAAATCTTCAAGGCTTGGCCCTTTTGTCTTTTCTGGCTCCTCCACATGAGCTGCATATAGTTAACAACCTTTTCTAAAACATATGTTCAGTTGTAAGGCTGAATTTTCCCTTATAGAAATGGGTCTTGGAATTCCTTTCACAGTGCTCTGTTTTCCTTCTTCATCAAAACATGGAAATGTCTTGTTATGACAATCTAGGACATCATGATGTTGGTCCAACCAATCCATTCCAATTAGGATATCATAAGATCCTAATGGGATGATATTCATATTAGCATTAGTACTCACTCCATTTATATTTATTGGACAACCTTTAATAGTCTCATTGATCATTATTTTGGTTCCAATGGCTAGTTGAACCAAACTTGATTTTTCAGGCTTACTTTTCTCCAAATGTAATATGTCCACTATTTTAGGATCAATGTAGCAATGGCTTGTTCCTGAACCAATTAAAATAACAACAGGTTGATTAATGACCTTACCTTCCACCTTGATCATATTGGATTGGTATTTTGCTTGTCGATCTTCTAAGGCTTCATATATTCTTGTAATACTTATGCCCATGTCTTCTATTGTTGTAGCCTCTTGGATGTTGTGCATAGTCTTCATTTTGTCTTCTCTACAAGGAAAATTATTTTACATGTAATCATCTTTGCATCCCCAACATTTGATTGGTGGTCTCCCCCTTTTCCACAAGGATTCTTCTCTCTTGGATTCATCCTTAGCAGAATAATCTTGTTGATTTTTGTTAGAGTTGTTTTTTTTTAAAGGAGTTCTGAATCCCTTCCTTCTCTGACCATATTTCTCTTTCTTCTTATTGTTATAACCCTAATTTGCACTAGACATACTTACCTGACATCAGGCCATCCCATATGCCTTCTTTGTGAAGCCAGTACTGAGCAACTCTTCTTAAAAACACCCTTTTTAAAGGCCCACACGCCCTACTCCACTACTGCACGAGTGTACATGCTAGTTGCCTCACTACAACCCGCGTGTACCTACAAAAGCACGAAAAAAGGAAAGTTGATGATGGAACACACATCTTTGGGTAAGTTAACTAAACCTTTCGGCCATGCATGGCTGGTCATTTGACTAAATACCTAGCTCCTTCTAGCCTATAAAAGAAGGGGTAAGGGTCCCATTTGAGAGGAGGAAAATCATAGTAAAGAAACTATACCCAATTGAGCATTCCTCTTGTCCCAACCTTTATCCATCCTTGTGCAAAGAGAAGTATAAAGCAAAGCAGTTGGAGGACAGTTGAAGAGGATCCCAGGACTAGTTTCAAGGAGCAATGCCGACCACATATTGTAAGTTTACTCTTATGAAGATTAATACAAAAAGGAATACTTTTATCGTCCTGCCATATCATGTGTTCAAGTTGAATATTTATTTTATGATTTGTCACAACTAACCCAACAATTAGTATATGAAATGCATGTTCGCAGCTTTTTATTTTTTCATGTGTGAATGCAGGTCATCTTTGGGAGAAGGCTTGCAATCAAAGAGCGAGTGAAAGCAAAGGGATCGACATCAAACAAAGGACTCAAGGTAGAGTTACCGAATCTTGTTTACACCTTTGCATTACATGAATGTGGGGTTTTGTGTTGGGAGAATAGAAAAGAGTAGAAGCCTTTGAAATGGTCATTTTTTGCATGCATGATTAGAGCCCTTAAATGCTAAGTCCGTAGGGGGGATTCCCACCCACAACAGAATTGGCGACCATACTGGGGATCTCTAGGGTTTTTTGGGAGTCATTTTTGGGTATTTTTAAAAATTTGTTTCATTACTTGTTTTTAGAGTTTCTGCAAAAGTCTGAGCTAGCAAGGATTCTGGTCTTCCATACCAGTTCTTCCCGCTTACTTTTCTTGTCTACATTTTCTTTTACAGGAAGTCACAGAGGTACATGCGGCCTATATAAGGCTTACATGCGTGTACACGCGCCCAACCTTCACACAGCCTGCGTGGACATGCTAGCTGATGAAGTAACAGTAGCGTGGCTAGGTTCATAATTTTTTTATAAAAGAGGAAGTCATCCTCTTCCCTGTCAGAAGTGATCCTTCTCAGGGGTTTTCTGAAACTCATTCTGGTCTCTGTTTTTGCAGTTTGTAGCTTAGGTACCATCTCAGATTGGTTTTGTTCTATGAAATTTTCCTTTAATTTTTTTTCTTTTCTGACGAAGTAAGTTTCTGATTCTTCAAGAGATTTTGGTTCTCAATACCAGTAGTCTCTGCCAGTGCTTGATTGCTTTTCTTTTCATTTTTTGAAGAGTTGCAGAGGTACATGCATCCTGCATAAGGTCTGCATGTGTGTACACACGCTCTGACCTTACACAGCTCGCGTGCACACGCTGGCTATTGAACTATCAGCAGCATGCCTGTTGAGAAAATTTTTGTTTAAGGAGAGGCAATCATCCTTTTCCTTGTCAAGAGTTATACCTCTCAGGGTTCTTAGTCTCCGTCATAGCAGTCAACAACTTAGGTCCGATCACAGCAATAACTTTCTTTTTCATTAAAATTTTTTCCTAAAATTTGTTTTCTTTCATAGGGTTTTTAGACAAGTGTGAGAGTCTGCTTTCATCAGTTTGTGTGTTATTGTCAGTAACTCTTTGCGATCTGCGCTTAGGCCAGAAGTTTTCTTGGTCTTTACTTGTCGTCATTTTTCCTTTTTGCTTTGGGAGCATTAAATAAATAAATAAAAACTCGTTTATTTCTTGCTTTGGTTAAGTAGTTGCTGGTTTCCATTAATAACCAGGAAAAGTTTTTCTTTCATAAGTTCTTGGTTGTTTACTTAGGACAATAAGTAGCTCGTAGTCGAGCGAAATCTTGTTTTGAGTTTGTTGTTCAAAGATCTTAGAAAAAAATTTAGTTTGAAAAGTTGATTAAGAATCATGTCAAAAAGAAGTTATTTTGTTTCCAGCTTTCTGTTTATCTTTTCTTTCGTCTCTCAAAACATCATTAGTTTCACTTTCATAACGATTGACTTAAGAAAATCTATAAAAATTAATGATTAATTAAAATCAACTAGACTTTATGTTTGTAGGGTCCATCAATTAGTCTAGGCTAGAGCCTTGATTTAGGTTGGAGAGGAAACTCTTCAAGGCTGCAAAACATGCATAAGAGTCTGGGTTAGGGAGTGTTAAAATTCCAGTATCGTGAAAGTTATCCGGGACCCCCCTCTAACACAGGGGCTAAACACGAGGTCGCGTGCAGAAAGGTAGCGGAGATAACCCCTCCAAAGTCGGACCAAGCGTAGTGGGGAACACATATAGAGGGCTTGTTTTGGGATTCTGTCGATTGCATTTTCCACGGAGTTTCGTGGGTCTCGAATCCGTTTGAGGTCCTCAGTTGTCTTCCAGACCACTTGCTTCTGATACCGTTGACAGGTTTTGGGCCTGATACCCTGCTCATTGCGGTCCACCCGACTGTCGACTGTACTCTCCTGGTGATTGTTCACACGCTGGCAACCTAGTTGCCATTATTTTAGGGACTTACACAGGTGACTACGGGGGTATACCGTAGTACCTAGGACAGACATCGAGCCACACTTTGTAGAGTATACTCAAAGGGTGCTTCCATGTTAGAGTTGCACTTGCACTGGTAAGTTTCTCTAGTGTTGGTTGTTGTAACTATTCTTCCAAATAGTTTAGTCATTGCTTGTTTTATCTCGTAGGGACTTTTTCTAGTGTGTGTTGTTTTTGAACGAATAGAAAGCCCTAGTGTGTCTTTGATATTCTCACACAATGGAGGATCACGAGCTCCATCGGTCATGATGGCTTCTTGGCCTGCCACTGGTTACACTAGAGCCACCCCCACCATCGCTAAGGTGAAATCTAGACCAACAAGGGTCTTTTGAAGCGACCGGGTCACAAGAAACTGTACCTGACCAACATCTGGAGGAATGAACTATTTCATACCTTGGAGCGGAATCTCTCGGTCCACCTGAAACTCCAACCACTGATATTTCAGCGCCCATCATCGTACATATTTATCCTTACGGGCGCTAGACAGTGTCACACGCAACAATGGAAACAAATGTTGCCACTTCTTCTGGGAATTCTTCTATTCCCACTACGGCTATCACCACAGGGGGTATTCCACCTTCTAACCCACCATCGTCGGTCCGAGCCACCATGGTCTCGACTGCCTCTACCTTGAGTAGTGGTCTGATCCCGTCTTTGGCGGCGGCCACTGCTCCTTTCACACGGAGTGCGACAGGCTCTTCATTCTCATATGGGATGCCTAGCTCAGGTACAAGCCCTGTACTATCCTACTCCACTTTACAGACTTTAGGTTTGGGGGCAAGGAGCTCTAACACTCCTCTGTAAGGACCCATGGGGAGCACTTCAGCTCCCTTTAATGCTTTCCCTTACGGGGGAGGTCATATACCTCCTTCGTCCCCTTCGCTCGATGGTACCCACCAGCAATCCGCCGGGCCAAACACACACCATGGTTCATTTGGAGTAGGGAGTCAAGGACCACCTTCTCATAATATGCCGGTAGGTTTGACACTATTTTCTTTGTTCGGTGTGTTTGGTAACAATGCTTTCTCGTCAGCTGCTTTCTCAACTGGAGGCAACCCCGGTTACGAACAACCTAATCCTATGCAGGGTATTATTCATTCACAGGGGGCAAACCCATGAACCTCTTCCACATCATGACCTTGGAATTCTTGGCAGGGATCAGTTCCCTCATCAGGAATGTCGATCTGGAGCAATTCTTTCTACAACCAATGTAACCCCGGGCAAGGTGCAGTACCTATGCCCAGGGGATCGACATGGGGCAACCCTTCCCAAAGTCCTCTGAATGTAATGCACGCCCAACCATCTACGTCCTATTTTGGAAATCAGCTGATGATGTCTCCTCAAACGAAAAATCTGTACACTAGTCATGGCCATGGTTTTTACCAGAACCCTGGCTAGCAACCCAACTTTTCCTGACAACCTGGTGCAAGTCAAACCCTAGGCCCCTTTTTCCATGGTTATCACCAATAACCCAAAATACTTTTCTTGGCAACCTTGCATTTGCCAGACTTAACAAGGTTGTTGAACGACCCTATCTGTCATGATCCACGTTGGCCTCCTATGCCGACGAAGTTTCCTTCGGACATACCAAAGTTTGAAGCCAAGCCTAATGAAGATCCAGGAGATCATGTGACTACTTTTCACCTTTGGTGCTCATCTAATTCGTTGAAAGACGACTCCGTACCGTTGTGATTGTTTCAACGTACTCTCATTGGGAGTGCTGTGAAATGGTACATTGAGCTCGACCGCTCAAGATACTCTTCCTTTGGTGAATTGTCAATGGCTTTCCTAAACCATTTCCAATTACCTGTGAGATACGACGCTGGCATAGAATTGTTGGCCAATTTTGAACAGACAAAAGCGGACCATATCTCCGATCACATCCGAGAGTGGAGATGCTGGAACAGTTTGATTAAGGTGCCAGTCTCACCAGCATTCCTGCTAGAGTGGTTCCTTAAGTCTTTGGTCCCACAGTTATCCAAAGATGTCGCAACGTCGAGAGTGTTTTCCGAAGAAGATGCAATCATGAGAGCTCAATAGATTGAGCTAATCTATTCTCAGTCTAGTCTACTATACGAGATCTTGCCAGATGCGCCACGATCAATACTTGATAAAACCAGACAGAGAGCTGGACCACATGCCGATGGTATTGTTGGTTCATCACAAATAAAGCCCGCTAAACAATTGACAAAATAATTGCAGCAATTGTCTATCCATCTTACAACGGCCAGCCAGACTACTGTTTCGGTTGCTCTCCCTACCCAAATGTCGGATGTACACAGTGTGAAATCGACAAATCCGAAGGCCTCCCAGCAGCCTGATGGAAAGAAAAAACAACGTAAGAAGGGTAAGGGAGATAAAAAAAACCCACTAATAATGTTGGCGGGGGCAACACCGAAAAAAGGAAGTCAAGGTATCTGTGTAATCTGTGTGCGGAAGACCACCTGTTTCACCAATTCCCTCAGCTTGCAAAGGCCCAAAAGTTATTGTCACATCAACAACCTGTTGTGTTAACAAACCCTTTTCAACATGGCCAAAATCTAACTCAACCCTTTACAAGCGCAGAAGGGGGCAGTCAAGGACCCCCTCCATCTTCAAACAATCCTGCATCTGCGAATGTGTATATGATGAAAGGTGATGCTTATATATCAACTAGATCACATGATTACAGCAAGCCAAGCACCTTTGAGAAAGGTAAAGAAGCTGAAACCCCATCTCTTCCTCTCCAAATCAAGAAGACATTGGGCGAAACCATGACACACATCCCAAAAGGTGTGTTTAAGAAAGCTTCTCACAACCCAAACGCAAGGGCCGCCCATAACTACTCTGTGGTGGAGGATTTGTCTCAAATGCCTTGTGCGATGTCTGCTTTGGAAGTCCTCCAAAGCTGCCCTTCCCAGAGAAAGGATCTGTTAGCTACTTTAGGATACGTCGAGACTTGTAATCTGGGTACGATCATGCTTGATACGACTGACTTAAAACCTCATCTTCCTTACCACGTAGTGTTCCATATAGTCGTGGCTTACACCACGAAAACTTTTACTCGAAACATTTTTCGCACGGTGGTTGATGAGGGCACCTCAACATGCGTAATGTCTTTGGCATGTTGGAAGGCCATTGGCCAGCCCGTTTTGTCTCCGTCACCTACTCTTCTTACCGCTTTCAACGGTCGTTCGTTCCGACCACATGGCATTATCCCATCTTTTCATGTGCAGTTAGGAGGTAAAACTGTGTGTGTTGAGGTTGAAGTGGTCAACGCATATCTCGACTACAATCTCTTGTTAGGAAAGAGTTGGACCTATGCTATGCAAGCAGTAGTCGCTACAATTTTTTGGGTCTTGTTGTTTCCACACGAGGGCCGGATTGTGACCATTGATCAGTTGTCTTTCTCCCGTCCTGACCCTTCATTGGGGGCATCCTTGGTCCCAGTGATTGATAACTCTCAACCTGACGTCATCAAAATAGGGGTTGGTTTGTGCCCACCTTTGATGGGCACTTTCGATTACCCACCTCCTCAAGGCGATGTTATGTTCATATCTGACCACCATAAGGTTGAGGTTTTCCAAGTTTCGTCATTTCGCATGACTTACTTCAACGATTTGTAGATTATTCCTCCCCAATCGGCCACGATGGAAGGGACAGGGCACCATGGTATGTCCATGACCTTGTCCACGGCAAAAGTAGCGTACTCTTTAGTCCAACAAGCTTTCGCCGAACCCAATCCAACTCTCGCACAAGAGTTAGATCCGATTCTAGAGCCTATTTGGGCTCAAGGTTCCCTCGCTGAGACAGATTCTTTAGACTTAGTCTTGCCCTCAAATGAAGCAATCATGGAAGTAATGACTATTCTGGACAAAACCTGGGACGATCTCCATCACAAATCTTACTTCCTCCCAGAGTTATGCAGAATTGAGGCAGGGGAATTCACCTTGACTATGACTGGAGATAGGTCTTGTCATATTAATCCTTTGGCTACACATGTTGTTTATGTCGAGGGTAATATGGCAACCATCATCAAAACTATACCTATAAACATCTCCAGAACCCATGGCATCGTGGAGAATGTTTTCATCGGAGTTGACTTCTCCCCTGAAGAGATTCAAATCTACATGTATTTATTTAAGGAATTTTGTGATGTTTTTGCTTGGTCTTACGAGGAAATGTCAGGCATCGATCCAAAAATTGTTGAACATGAAATCACGACTTATCCTAACGCTAAGCCAGTTCAACTGAAGCTTCGTCCGATTAATCCTAAGAAAGCAACAACTATTAAGGTTGAAGTGGAGAAACTGCTCAAGGCAGGTTTTATCTACCCCATCCATTTGACCCAATGGGTGTCAAACCCCGTGTCGGTTAACAAAAAATAGGGTACGATTCGCGTATGTACCAGCTTCCGTGATTTGAACAAGGCTTGTCCAAAAGATAATTTTCCCACACCATTTATTGACCAGATAGTCGATGAATGCACAGGTTGCGAGGCCTTTTCTTTCATGGATGGTTTTTCGAGATATAATCAGATATAAATCAAACCTGAAGACCAACACAAAACAACATTCATTTGTCCATGGGGTACATTCGCGTATCGTAAGATGTCGTTTGGTGTAAAAAATGTTGGCGCTACCTTTCAGCGGGCCATGTCTTTTGCTTTCCATGATCTCAAACATATCGTCGAGGCCTACTAAGATGATTTAGCATCACGCTCTCGTAAGAGAACTGATCATCCCACACAACTCCGACTTATCTTTGAGCAATGTCGCTACTTCCGGATTCACTTGAATCCCAACAAATGCAGTTTTTGTGTGACGTCGGGACGTCTCTTAGGTTTCATAGTTTCAACAATAGGGATCATGGTCGATCCTCTCAAGGTTGAGGCAATAGTTCAGTTGCCTCCCCCATGTACAATCCTTTAGCTTCAGAGTCTACAGGGAAAAGCGAACTTTTTGCGGCATTTCATCGCAAACTATGATGAGATTACAAAGGGCTTTATGCGTTTACTAAAGAAAGATGTTCCTTTTCATTGGGACGATTCCATTCAACGCTCCTTCGAAGCATTGAAACATTCCCTCACGACTGCCCCTCTACTTCGGCCACCCAATTATAACAAAGATTTATTATTATACTTGGTTGCAGTAGAGTCAACCATCGGCATGGTATTAGTTCAGGAGGATGATTTGCTTTCAGAATATGTGATTTATTACCTGAGCCGAGGCCTAGTTGGACCAGAACTCAATTATTCTCATATCGAAAAACTTGCGTTGGCAGCAGTCCATGTTGTCCAACGGTTATGTCATTATGTTTTGTTTCACAAGACCACCGTCATTGTCGTTGTGAATCTGTTTCAATACGTGTTGACACGACGGGTAATCGAAAAAAATATCAGTAGATGGATAGTTTTCCTCCAGAAATTTGACTTAGATTTTTTTTCGGCGAAATCCAAAAAGTCACTGGTCTTTGCGGAACTCATCTCAGAACTTCTGGTCGAGTCAAGTGATGTTATGCCCGAAGAATCACCTATTCAAGGAGACATGTTTTTGATAGCATCTTCAGACCCTTGGTATGGAGATATACTTGTCTATCTCCAGACTTTGAAGTGCCCCACCTTTGCTTCTCGTGATGAGCATCGTCGTATACGTCATCAGGCCAAGAACTATCTCATCCTCGAAGACACTCTCTATCGTCGAGGTGTAGATTGCATCCTTCGTTGGTGCCTCACTCATGAAGAAGCGAAAATCATGCTTAATGATTGCCATACTGGAGCATGTGGTGGTCATTTGTCTGGGTTGGCAACAACCTAAAATATTTTATGAGCCAGTTACTTCTGGTCAACACTGATCAAAGATTGTATCACATCAGTCAAGAAGTGACACCTGTGTTAGATCTTCTCTCGAAAGATGAGGGCACATCCCACTCCCATGTTTTCTGTCATCACAGTTGGTCCCTTCACCAAGTGGGGGATTGATTACACTACATGCAACCCTCCTACAGCAAGGGGGCACCGTTATATCATTGTAGTCGTCGACTACTTCACAAAGTGGGTCGAAGCTATGCCAACGTTTAAAGATGATGGAGAGACTGCAACTCTCTTTTTGTTTAACCATATTATAGCAAGGTTCGGCATCCCGAGAGAGATTGTTGCTAACCATGGCAGTCACT
>JASDQU010241886.1:74829-86146 GCA_032191745.1 Picea mariana | reverse complement strand
ATTAATACAAAAAGGAATACTTTTCCCGTCCCGCCATATCATGTGTTCAAGTTGAATATTTATTTTATGATATTGTCACAACTAACCCAACAATTAGTATATGAAATGCATGTTCGTGGATTTTTGTTTGTTCATGTGTGAATGTAGGTCAGCTTTGGGAGGAGGTTTGCAATCAAAGAGCGAGTGAAAGCAAAGGGATCGACATCAAACGAAGGACTCAAGGTAGAGTTACTGAATCTTGTTTACATCTTTGCATTACATGAATGTGGGGTTTTATGTTGGGAGAATAGAAAAGAGTAGAAGCCTTTGAAATGGTCATTTTCTGCATGCATGATTAGAGCCCTTAAATGCTAAGTCCGTAGGAGGTATTCCCACCCACAACATTTATCCTTCCAACATTTATGTAAGTATTCTCAGCCCTTTCCTTGTTCATACAAGTACTTAGCCTTCCTGATGGTCTCTGTCAAAGTTTGGGGTCATCATATTGAATCTTCTCTTTATAAAATGATGGAAGTCCACTCAAGAACCTTTGTATCTTCACTTTCTCATCATTTGTAAACCCTTCATACTTCAACAATCCCAAGAACTTCTTTTCATATTCTACCATGGTCATGCTTCCCAACCTAAGTTCAGAGAACTCTTGCATTTTCTTGTCATAGAAGTGCTCTAAAAGATACTCCTTCTGAAAATATCTCTTGAACTGCTTCCAAGTGATCATGCTCTCATTAATCTGTTCAACTTGCTTCAATTGATCACTCCACATAACATCTTTTCCATGCAAATGGTATGTGACAATTTTGGCTTCTAGGTTAGATGAGTAGTTGTGCAACTGGAAATACTTCATGATTCCCAACAACCATGGTTCAACATCATCTTTCCTTTCTCTTTCACCATCAAAGGATGGTGGCTTAAGTTTTCTCAACTCTCCTTGCAAACTGTCTAATTCATGTCTTCTTCTATAGTACTTAACATGAGACACTTATGGACTGCTTATGGAGTCCTCAGATGCATAAAACTCCCTTGTTGAATAAGGAGGTGAGTGATGTCTATGATTTTTTCTAGCACTTCTTGAATGATTAGTTCATCTATAATTATCTCTTCTTTCATGATGTCTGCCTTCTTCCTTCTGTATTGAGTCTGATCCATTCTTTTCCTGCCTATGCAACTGATTTAGGATTTGCATCATTTGATCATTTATTTGATTTTTTTTCTCTCATCATCTTTTCATTATCTTCTTTGTAACTCTGCACTTCTATTCTCAAGCTTCTCACAATATCTATTAATGTTTCTTCTTCCCCTCTGCTCATGTGCCCATTTGATTCTGTCTTTGCATTACCAACATTAATATTTTGACCTTTGGCTTCTTTCTCATGATCTAAGGCTCCCTCTCCTTCCTCCATGTCCCAAATATACATTCTTATCTTGAATTGATATGTTTATATATCTTAATTCTGCAAAATGTGCAAGCAACCATTTTTGTTAGAATTTTGCATATTATAGAAATTTGTTAATTAATGCTACATGTCATTTTTTCTGCTTAATTCATGAAGAATTGTATCATAGTTCTCCCAATTATAATAATTCCAAGTTATTCTTCTCTAAACCAGCGTTTCAATGATTAATCTCTTGTTCAATTCTAAGTTTTGAACGGAAAGCTATTGATGGAAAAAACAACAAAGGAATATCAATTAGCACATGCAACCAACTTCAACGCTCAACGATTGTCTCATCATTCCTTTAGATTTAATCTTGTCTGTGAGTCTATTTATCTTCGGATTAGATCACGATCGTCACTTTTCTTGCTGGCCACCTCAATACGTAACACATCTTTGATGCATGGAAGTTGTCCAATATGGACCTCAGATTAATCATGGTTGTTGATCCCATTTTCACATAGCTTGAACCTTCATCTCACAACCACCCTCCGATCAGATCTCTTATTAGCCTCGTTTGTCGATCAATTATCTTGATGGTTTCACCATAGATCTAAGTCAAATCTTCTCATACCTCCATAGCCTCCAGAATGCACCCTTGTATTCCACCGCACTCACTTTGCACCCATACTTAGAAACTTTTCTAAGTATTTCACAGTAGGTTGGATCTCTCACCCTTTGGGTGGTCCAATCTGTGACAAGTGGCAACCTCATGGGATATTTGATTGATTCTTGATACTTAGTCAATATTTGATATTTCACCATATTTTCGCGGTACATCTCCATTCTTCTCTTAATCATGACCTTATTCGTCCGACTGATTCTTGATAGTTAGTTGATTTTTGAGATTTCACTGTGGGTCCGCGGGACATCTCCATTCGACTGATTCCTTCTTGATACTTAGCCATTTTTCAAGACATTTTTGTCCAACCAATTCTTGGTACTTAGACATTTTTCAAGATCTCATAATGGGTCACGAGTCTACAATATTTTCTTGATTCTTGTGACCTCATCCTTCCGACCGATTCTCCATACTTAGTCACTTCTTCATTTCTCACAGTTCTCCGCGGCACATATTCATTCGACCGATCCCTTCTCGATACTTAGCCGATATTCAATATTTCATCACAGGTTCACACTCATTTCTTCACATGCTCTTGATTCTCCATCGCGTTTACTATCTTCGTGAGGTCTTGATACTTAGTCATTTTTCAATATCTCTTGTGTTGATGTTGCAAATGAGGTCTCTTGCACGTGGACATCTTCTTCATGGAATGGAATCGATACATGTCCTGACATGTGGCACTGCACATGGAATATGAAGATTTGTTTGTTATAGTACTGACGTAGACTCCCTTTGATGTGACACTCATCTGACTGGGCATGTGGCGTTCATGAGGTTTCCATCATGGTGTTGACATGGCTGAGCTAACCCACCAAGTATTGGTCCCCAATATTTTGATATTAACCGTTGATCTATGGAGATGAGAGGTTAGAATTTAACTTGTTCTAGGTTCACATTTCTTTGCAACAAAAAGTTAATTCCTTAGGCGGGGTTCCATACTCGTCCATTCTCATTTAACTAGTTAACTTCGTTCTTTTATTTAGAAACCATTTGTAGTTGTTTTCTGATATATATATATATATATATATATATATATATATATATATCGATTGTCACCATTCACGTTGATTTGAGTAGTCAAGATCTTCTTTCCAAGATTGACATTGCTCGTATCTCTAGTGGGATTCTTCCATTTTCAGTCACTCCACTCCCTTTATTCTTATGCAACCTCAAATATATTTCACACATAGACATATTCATTCTTAATTTAGGGTAAAAACATAGAGCTCTTTCAGAAATTCAACAACGCACTATCGTATTTTCACTCAAAGACTCCTCAATGCACAGGGGTATTCTCTACTTCCCATGTCTTGATTTGTTTATGAACTATTTCCAACAAAATCCTCATGCAACAACTTATGTTGTCCCGTAGAGAAGCAATCAATTTCTAAAGAAAGTATCGATCATGTAGCAAACTCTTAAGCACTGGTTTTGTAACCTACAACTCTATTACCACTCTGTAATGTCTCCAGGCTCCAACACCACAGGCCGGGCACACGACTTGCCACCAGAACACCCTTCAAGACGCTCTGATACCAATCTGTAACGTACCCAACCACTAGTAGGCTCGGTCACGCTACTGTAAATATCACCTCAAGAACTGAGTTTGAATTCTGATAGCATTTAATTAATAAAGAAGCATGAAAGAAATGCAATAACCGCACATGCAATAATCAAGATTCATGCTAGACTTAAAAATAAAACTTAACCATGCCATGCACAACAATAACTAGCAAGCAGACACATTAAAATACATATCTAAGAGATAATAATTAATACATAGTGGAAATAAATATTCAAGCAAAGGAAACCATGATAAAGAGCACTTAACTTAAACAAAACCAATCACCAACTGGTTGCAGACCAAGGACGTTCCACCCAACCTTAGACATTGTTGTTTCAAGTCTCAATAGCAGGTCACCCCCAAGCCAGGGCTATGAATCCACAAGTATGGGTTCCAGAGTGACACTCAACTTCCCAAACCAATCAACACTCAAGCTCTCACAGGTTTCTCAACAACAATAATCCAAAGTACACCAACTTTGTTCTCTTTAGCTTGCACCACCCAAAGACAATGAATCCCCTTCACTACTACATAGTCCCTCAGGTTGTCCACTTCTTTTCAGGGCTCCAATGCATCTAGTCAAGAATCTCCATGCTGGGACTCTCAGGATTCGTAGTTGTGAACAAGGTTTAGCACATGCCACTGCATCTCATCCGTACATGCACCAGTTCATGGTTGGAACACAACAATAATTACTACAACCAACAAAACAATGACTTATTTTCTTCAAAAATTCATCCCCATGTCCCAACCAAGAACAAGAATGAATGAACCAAATGATAGATTGAAAGAATGAATGGAGAAGAACCCCCAAACAACTCACCAAAGGTGTTTATGTAATTACATGAAATAAAGAACCACATGGCATTTTCCCCAAGAAGCTCGGGTAACTACTTCTTTCTCTCTAAAATTCCAAGATGGGTAAATAAAATACAATAAAAATACTTAGCCCCTTAATCCCCTTCTCTTGTGGAATCATAGTCCCCTATAACTCTTGTCCTTGTACATATTGCAACCAACGATGTATTTTATTATTTGCAATGTTCAAAGTATTATATTTCCTAGGCACTCTAGCCTCTTTTAATTTTTCAGACACTCCAGCCTTTTATCAAATAAACAAAATATATTGCTTTATTTGGGGACTCAAAAACAGGGTATTACACCTCTAGTGATAATCTTGTTGTACTAGGTCTATAAATTAACCTTTTGAAAGAAGAGATAAAAACATTATGCACTTCATAGAAGTTATATGCAGTTTTTTTCTTCCAGAGTGCAAAGTACCACATTTGTACATGGTCAAATTTACAGTTAACCTTCTTGGCCAAGGGTAGGCCCTTGAACACGTGACAATAATTCACGACAAAAATCAAATACGAGGACATGAAAAACCTTTTAATTTTGCGAAAATTTCCAAGCTAAAAAGATAACTCACTTGAAATAATCCTTGACCAGTCGAAAATAACATTCTCAAGAATTGAAAAATACAGTATGTATAAAGCAATCTTGGGGATAGTATCTCTAGATTCATGTCAAGTTATCCTAGAAAATAACCATTTCATTTCTCTATACATGTTCTTTAGTGAACATACCTAAATATTGGAGATGTCTTCAGGAAAAACTGTTGGATCTTCAAGGTAGTCCTATAGAAGTTTGAATCCTCATTTCTTTGTTTTAAAGAAATATTTAGCTTCAACACTCTTGAAAACCATGGTTGGCTCAACAATTCTAAACATCCTTTTAAAAATTGAGGGGGATAAAGAGATAGGTGATTCTCCCTGTAATTGAATAATTCTCCTTTCCTTATCAAACTTATCAATACAGCATAAAATCAGGTCCTTGAAATCGTATACCTCTTACACACACCCTACTGATGCAATTTTGAATGTCCAAATCTTGTTCAAATTCTTTTTCAGGGGTGGTAATGTAGAATAGTACCTATAAGGCCGTGACCATTGAAATATTTGATCTTCTCGTCCCAAAATATTAATCATGTCTCCACAAAACTTTTCTTTTCTTCGAGCTGACATATTTATCCAAGGTGACAGACTTAACAACAACTTTTCAAATTGCTATTATCAAAAGATACTTGTTTATTTTAACACATTCCAAAGCTCCTAATTCAAGGATTTTAAATGATAATTTGTATTAACATTTATGGGAAGTTGCCTCGAGAAAATCGTCATTAATAATGGCATTAATAATAAATGAGTGGTAGTAATTTATGGGGAGAATGATTTAATGCATGTTGGGAAATGCGACAGGACATGATATAAAGCATCGCGGAGTGACAGACGATAGGGATGATGAACGAGCAGGACAAGTGAACGATCAGGATAAACGAGATGGAGGAACGACGAGGTAACGAGAGGATTGGGAGGGAGAACATGCAAGAAAAGTAAAATGGTGGATGATCGGGTTCACGATATGGCGGGACTGTGGACAAGTGGACGAGCAGGATAACATAGTGAGGTACAATGAGTTGGAGGAGTGATTGGGGTAATGTTCCACGCCCATGAATGAGTGTCCACTTTAAAAAAAAATCTAAGTATAAAAAGTGTGTAATGAAGGTCGCATAAATTAAGTAAGCGTTATGTGGGTTGTGAAAGTTGGACGTAGCAATGTAATATATTAGGAACCGGCAATAATCTTAAAATTTTCTAAGTATGGAGGAAAATTAGGAATGGACTATACAATGAAAAATACATAAGATTTGATCAACTCCTATTGGTCAACACGACCCCACATAATTTTTTTCTTATTTGTATTGATTAAGTGGGATTTCCTTGAATTGGTCTCATTTGATAATTTTACAATTCCAAACATTTAATAGTTTAGCCTCAATTGGAATACTACTCTGCCTGGATATGATCAACTAAAATCTCCCAGGGGAGTCTTAGGTCTCTTCCTTTGTTCAAGTATCCTTCTTCCATCCAAACAACTTATTGTTTTAATTGGTGTATGCCAACTCACTCTTGTTATACCAGGTGGATCATGTTGTGAGATAAAAGGTGTGAACCTAATAGGGAGGACCTTCATAATGGAATGGTAACCTTTTCTTGTTGATTAACCATATTAAATTAAAAAACTAGTACATATTTAAAGTTTCAAACCTTTTATCTATCCACCCATCATCTTTGTAAAACTTTCATTTCCTTTCAGGTAATTACATTTTTTTGTGGTTGTAGCTACCTATTGAAGGGATAGAATTGAAGTTCCAGACCTCTAATTTTACATCGATCCCTCCTTTAACTTACCCAGAGCACTTTTCGGGCAATTATGAGCTTGTTTCAAGCCATTTGAGGCACAAACAACTTATTTATAATTTCTATCCATATTAAATGGCACCATTGTAGGCTTCTAGAGTTATTTTGACTCTTAATTCTAGTATTTTTACATAAACCGTTCATCAGTTAGTTGTTTTAGACCCCCCTCAGTTTAGCCCGAGAACTAGTTTAGATAATATTTTGGAGGTCATAAGGGAGAAAACAACTTGTTGTTCTCTTTTATTAGTTTGCTAGTTCAAAAATTAGCTATCTCATTTTGACACTCACTCCCCACAAATATCGCCCCAAGGCCTTTTCGACCCTCCAAGGAGTCAAGGGAGGAAAATAGCCAAGCTAGGTGGTCCTAAGAGGGTTTTCACACAAGTCCCTCACCTCTCCTTCTTCCTCTTTCACTATCTTAGACATAAAGACCATATAAGGTGCAGGTATCCCCTGCCTTGTGCCGAGCTACTGAAGAAGTTGTAATCAACTTAACTACCAGATAAGTGGAATCCATCTCAACGAGCAGATTTTTCTTATAACATGTTCATGGATAGTTCTTTCTTATCCATGAAGCCATGTCATCCTTTAGTTGATGCTAAAGATAATTTTATGGAGAAAACTCAAGTACGGGTGAAGTTTCCCACCTTCCCCATGGAGCTCTAGATAGTACAAGCCCTTATAGTTATTGGGAATTTGCTTGGTAGGACTATTGGCACAGGGGCAGACCCAAGGTTCAATGCTTCAACAACGCACCAACAAAACCTTAACTACCGGCCCTTTCGGAAACACCTGCGAAGCAGATGAAGTCTCACCCGAGGTAGAGGCAAGGGGGGTTGCAGGACTCAAGTGTCTACAACCTAGCTGGGACACAGATATGTGATTGCACACTTAACATAACACTTAGCCGAAAATATACATTAGGTTATGATCCTTATTCACATCGTAGATTAACCCTAATTATAGATCAGTGCAGTAGTAATTAAGATTAAGCACATCTAATCATTTAGCACATAGCATTAGAACATATCTAGCATTTATTCATAGATAAAGCACTAAGCAACATTGGATCTACTTATCACACATCAAGAATAGTACACTAAGCAGATAGATACATAAACATCATGAACAACATTGCACAAGGCATAACAACACGGGATATACGTGGCCCACCCCAGTGTGGGGTTACGTCCACCAACTCTTCTTCTTCTTTATTGATCTCCAATCTTTCTTACATTCCTCTACTCCTGTGCACACAACCATAGAGCCACTCTGCAAAAGAGAGGAGATATGCATGCACCTCGCCAGGTTCTCCTTCCCCGAATTAGGTCACGACACAAAGCCTTACACACTCTGTCTGCACAAAGTCTCTTACAATCGCTTGCACTTAGCTCTGCAAGCCTTAACACATCTTCTTGCACAAAGCCATACACTAGCACTTAGCCACAGATGGCTTCTTACATCGCCTAGATACTTATTTGTACATTACAAAAAGGCCTAATCATGGGTAAACCCATGGGCCGACATCCCATACCCATTACATAAACCCTAAAACCCAAAACGCCCGCAAAAATGGCGAGATACCGCGATCTCCGCTTCGCCTCGGCGCTTCGTCTTCGACCAACCTGTCGAAGACCCAAACGTGGTCAAACACGACCAACGTTTCCAAAAAAATTGGTCGAGGGCCAATAGGCCCCCAACACTCACCTGTGACTTGTCCTGAGTCACTCTGATCTGGGTAATACTGCTTCGAAGGCCTCGAGCTTAGCTCGAGATGCCTCGACTTTCTACTTCACCACAGCCTCCTTCTTGGAGAACTCTTGAATGACTTGCTCAGTGACAGGCCCTTCCAAGCGTTGTTCCACTGTTGCGATCACTTGTTCCAACTGGGAGCCTTGTCCCTTGATCTCTTCAAAAAGTGTGCAAGATTCGTCCTGCACCGGCTGGAGTCTCTGTGTCACCTCCATAACTTTTCTCTGGATGGTAGTGACTCGTTGTTGAACTGCGCATTTCTCTTGCAACCTATTCATATTCTCCACTGCAGTAAGGAGCTTCATATGTGCTTGCTCAGTCGACGCCTGTTGCTTCGCCTCTTGGATCTGTGCCTCCAATGTCCTCAACTCCGGTTCTTCTGCAAGGCACTCATAGGTCTGTGCACTTCGATTACTTAGTTGCTTACATTTTGTGGCCAACGCCCTAATTCTTTCTACAACACTCCTAGCAGTATCTTCCCTCTGATCCCACACTTCTTGCAGAGTGCTCGACATTGCTTGAAGTTCTAACTTTGCTACTCTTGCTTGAAGTTGTTGAATAGCCTCAACGAGCTTCCCCACTTGGCTCTCAGATGTCTCTTCTTCCATCTGTGCCAAACCTGAAACAGAGCGAAGTTCTCTAGTCATGGCTTCCTTGACCATAGTCTGCTCTGCGAGCAGCTGGTCTTTCTCTTTCTGGATTTTCTCTCTACCCTTTTCGAACTTCACCCTAAGGTCATCTTTCTCTTGCTGCGCAACCAAAAGTTTCTCTAGGACCTCCTCCTTTTCCTGCTTCAAGGACTCTATGGCCTGCTCCTTTTCTTCTTGGGCTCAACCAATTCGAACCTCTATCGCATCTGCTAATATTCGCAACTGGGTGGGCTCATCCCCCAATTCTATATTTTCTGCTGAGGATGGCGTAGCAAACACTGCGCAACTTGACTGGATAACTTGTTGGATGTCTTTGAGTTCCTTCTCTATTATGTCATACATTGACTCCTTTTTTTCTCCATATCTCTGCAAGATGTGTTCTGAAGCATCCTCGACCGTTGTGATGGTGAGCTCAATGTCATCCACGGTGAGCACATTCTGTGACTGTAGCTTATTGGCTCGGGACTTCTTCCGCACTGAGGGTTTCTGCAGAGAAACCTTCCTTTTCTTTGACATCTCGACCTCTGTAAGGGGATCCTTTAGCGGTGTCACTTTGCCCTTTTCTTGCGTGTCTTTTCCCCCTTCCTCCTCTTGGTTTACTTCGTCGCCTCCTCCTCCTCCAGGTGAGTCAGGTGCAGTTTCCTCTGATGCGTTTTCCTTCTCCTCATTGTCTATGTCCCACACTTCCTACTTTTTCTTCTTTTTCTTTACGCTGCTCAGCCCATCGTACTCAGTCCAGGTGACCAAAGGACTTTCGATGATATCAGGGTCGAAGAGTTCTGCATCTCCGACCGATACAACGAATTCGGCTGGTCATTCCTTGGTTATCTCCTCCATGTCTTCGTCGGTAAATTTGTATTAAGACTGCAACTCCTCTTTATTTTCGTCCCTGCGCGCAATGATGTAGATGAAGTGGCGGTCTGCGTGAAACTTCGCTAGCGGCCTATACATATGCAAGGTGTTCAAGGTCATTCGGGAGAATGATTCAATGGTGCGCTTGAGCTGTATATAGTAAGCATGGAACACCGCATTTGATTTCCACTGCTTCGCCATATCGCTCGTATACCATAATGTGATGAACCTCGCGACCAATGGCTCCGATGGCTCAACTTTCAGGAATGTCACTCCCAGCATCTCCCAAGTGATGAATGCAATGAGAATCAACCACCAACTGAAGTGAAATTCATAGCCTTGGTCCTGCGCTTTGCAACAGTCCTTCTCCAACTCGTTGATGAGGTAGCTCGCCCAGTTCATCTGCATCCCTTCGACACATTTCCCTGCGAGGTCGACTATGAACACTGTGACTTGCATCGGTCGGTTCTTTCTAACGAGCTTGCCAGCGATCAGCTGACAAGCTAAGCGCATTGCACCATCCTGGATGGAGGCTACCTTGTAGCCTCGCTTCCCCTTCTCCACATCGCCATACACCTCCTTGATCTGTTGCGTCAAGGAGCGATCTGCAGCCTTCGCTAGGTAGAACTGGTGAGGGTCTAGTCCTTGAATGCTCAGTCCAGTAATCCAGTGGATCAGCGCCGAATCCATAGTCACACATCTATCTAACCAGAGATAGCCTCCATGGTAACACGACAGGAGGAGTTTAACGCACACGTTAACCTCCTAATGTCTGCCGAAGTGGGGGATCTTCATCACGTTCAAGATCGTCGACCGTGCGATCTCTTTAATCCATGACTAGGGAACTATCTTGGGCTTCTTCCCTGTCGTCTTCATCAGGTACCTATGTGGTGTGAGCATCACATAGTTCTTTCGGTATCCAAGGTTGAAATCGTTGATCTTGAGGTCCAGGATCAGTCCTAGTTGCGGTTCGACTACGCGTATCCCCTTCGGGAGGTACGCAGTGATCAACGTGTACTCAAAATCACGTGGGACGATGTCATGACTAACCGCGCCAGCTAGAGGCGGGATGTAGTCGAGCAAGATTGACGGGATCTGCTTTGCCTTCACCAGATCATCGTGGTGCTTGCTTCTTTTCTCAGTCGTAGTTAGGGATGGCACAGATCAATGTCCAGTCG